>CABFVX010005888.1:11278-41618 GCA_902151425.1 Timema shepardi
TTTTTTTTTTTTTTCCTTGTTTGGTCTGTGAAAAACTTTAAAATGTCAAATCCAAATTTGAATCTTAAATAATTTATAATAATTAAGTAAACCAAGCATTGGTGGGCATGTGGGTTTAACGTCACGCTCTTTTGGTTTGGTTTGTTGGTGAAGGTGAATAAAGGATTTTAATTCTGGCCTGGGGTACCTTATCCTAATATCCCTTCATGCAAATAAGGGTACAATTCCTCTAAATTTTACCTATCCCACTGGTGTAGTTAAATGTAGATAGGCTAGGCTGGTAGTAAGACACAGCGAAAAAAATATTTAAAAACTAGGATTTGAACGCTTAAGTTATCAAAGAGTCGCGATGGCGGCAGAGAGAAAAGTGTGGCTGTAAACTAAAAGATGTTGGAAACCACTGTAATATAATCAGTTATATTTTTAATCTAAAAATACACAATTTGAATGATATCTGCAAATCTAAATAAATATATTTAGCTCAGATCCAGATAAACTGAAATAAGTAATAATTCAAGCTATTTTCATGTTCACTGAAAAAGCCTTGTAGCTTGAAAAATCCAGGATCAACAAATAAATTTTAAAATACAGTTTCCTGAGAGCTCGGTTCAAGATTTAACTACCGTCCCAAATTTTAAATTTTTCCTGAGAGCCACCCCTCCCCTCCACTTGAGAATTTTTCTAATTTTGAAAGGCTTAGATTTGGTTCACCCCCTCTCAAAATATATTTCGTGTAACACCCCTGATGACATGTCAGATTTATAACTATACACTAAACACTACGTATTTAGTAGCTCTTTTCCTTCCATTTTAAAATTTAGATAGAAGCTAAATATCTTTTAAATAATATGAGTACACACAACAATGTCATAAGAGTCAAAGTTAAAAGTAAATAACAATAATTTTTAGAAAGGTCCAAAGAACTCAAAACGGGAAAACCACAAGATTTCTCATGAAAATACTGTAATTTATAGTTTTCAATACATTTAATTTTTCTATCACACTTAGAAAAGTTTTTTTTATTTTAGTTGGTTTAGTTTGTTTCTTATTTTTTGTTTTGTTTACTGTTTGGTCTAATTACTACTTCTTCCTGAGGAAGATGCTATAATAACTTTGAAATATCGAAGTGTGTGTACATATTTTTTTTTTTTAACTTTTATTTGTGCTCTGGCATTTTCCTAATACTCTTATCATTTTATTTATTACAAAATGTTTTTGCTCAATGCACTTTTTTCATACATATTATTTTAGTTGAAATTATTAGCTCTCTTTACACCCAGATCTTAATTTTAACATTAAAAAAATCTCATAATTTTCACATTATCTGTGAAATTTCTATTTAATACCATACTAAAAGGTGTTTATTTCTATAATTTTAGAAATTTATTTTCTTCCTCCATTTTAATACCACCACACCCACCCTCCCATTTCAAAATTTCAAAATATGTTGGAATTTTATGATATCCTTACTAATTTGCTAAATATAAATTTTTTACCTTACCAATAAGTGGATGATAATTTTAGTTTTGGAAACTTACAACTCTGACCATTTCTTATACCTGCATTTTGAATTTTAAATGTTCAATTTCTTATGGTTATTTGGGTTTGGCACTTTGTTTTTAAAAAAATATTTAAAATTTCTAATGTACACTTCGTCGAGATTGAAAGGTAGCAACTTATAATTCACTGAGCCCGCGAGGTATGATATTCCTCTACACATGACTGCAGAATAGTTTGCCTAGCTACGCTCAACACCCAAGTTAGAGAAGGCCTTAAGTCGTTAAATTATTTCTTGACTGTTGGGAAGGAGTGATGGGGGAGGGGTTATGTCTTTTAGCGATGCCCGAAGGGTTTTATTTAATACATTAATTTTACTTTATTGTTCTGATAATGATAAAATCAATAACTAATATTTACATACTAAGTTAATTAATTATGTTTGCTCTCATTAACATACGGGCTGGTATTTTTTTAGCTATTAAAAGTTTAACCACGTCAAACGTTATTTGGGCACTGTTGCCCACATCGATTGGTTTTACATGCTAACATAAAGCAAGTCTCCCCTTTTCCAGAATCTTAATTACTGTTTATAGCCAATTATAAATTTATTAATGATTCATTATTATATTCCACACATGTAACTTAAATGACAGATTAACTCTAAAAGATTTTTACTTTATTTGTAAGAAGCTGAGTTTTAAAAAAAACTTCTCTAATTTAAGGGTTCCAATCCTAATTTAAAATATTTTATATTATTTCCGGGTGGACAAAAAATAAATATTGATAAAATCTCATCAATTGGACATATTTTAGTTATAAAAGTGAATTTATTTGTTTCTTCAAAGTTATTATGACTGTGTATGACTTTGTGGGACCATAGTTCAATTCCATACTTTATTTAATGTTACCATAGCGGCTATAATATAACTATTAGTAAAACGCTTTAATAATTAGTACTTTTACTAAGAAAAGATGTGGTTTATAAGATTTGCGTTGATTATTATCATTTTATAATAAATTTAAAGTATAATGTTAACTGTGATTTTTTTTGTCAAATCTGTGTTTTACTAAATCATTTCTGGAAATCCAAACAATAAAACTGGCCATGTCGTAGGCAAGTAATAATACAATATCAGATTGAGTAGGTTTAAATGATAATTGAAAAGCAAGGATAAATATTGCTTTGTTTTACGAGCTTAAAACCACGTTACATAATATCTCTGTTTTTTTAAGGTTTGGAATATAAATATATTCAAGTAAAAATATATTGTAGCTCTGAACTATATTTAAGAATATCTGTCTATAGCCAAGGATACCTGGAATTCCACAAACTATTGTGGTGCATTTATTTCTATTCATTATGATGTCTCCTAGGAGAGTATTTCACATACATACAGTCAGGGTTTGATTTTCTCTTAAAGATACGGCCGGATTTATTTATCTCCTGAACCATTTAACCAATTGCGGTGTGGTTGTTACATTTGTACTAGATCAATATCCAGGCAGGCTTTAGCATTATTTGTGAATAATCAGGTGTTTCGTTGGGAGTCCCGGTGAAGGACCATCCGAACAACACAACAACAGTGGAACAACACAATTACTGTGGGGTAGCTTTTACTATTCGTTAGTGTATTTATCCAGGCATTTTTTAGGTTAGTAATTATAACTGGGTGTATTGGTTTAAGTCCTGGTGAAGTGCCAGCCGGATATTTGTATATATCTATGGAACCACTTAACCGCTTTAAATGTAGTATATTTATTCAAGCAAGTTTTAGCATAATTTAATCATGTTTTGTGTTGTGAGTCTCGGTGAAGGACCAGCCGGAAGGATATCTGTCAACAACTGATTCCGTAGTTAATTCTATCTTGTAGGATATCAACCGGGAAAATTGTAGTATGATAGACCTAGGTCTTGGAGTTCGAATCCCTGTTAATGTTTCGGATGGATGTTGTGTATATTTTATCTAGGATATTTATAACCACATAAGCGATTGCAGTGTAATTTCTTTTCACCTAGGCTTACGTAGTTTTTATATCCAGGCAGGTTTGAACATTAGTTTAATCAGGTGTTTTGCTGTGAGTTCCTGGAAATACTGACAGGCCTAGCTATAATGGATTTTGTGGATCAGCCGGAAGGTGAAATTCCGTTCTTCCGTGAAGGGGATAATACAATCCAGAGTGAACTATAGGATAATATTTATAAGTAACATAATCTTAACTATTTCAACCATATTTAATACCAATTACTGGGGGATAGTGATTAAAAAGATACTAATTAAAGGTGATGTAACTACATTTTCTTGGAGGAAAGTTGGGGAACAATTTAAGAAAACATGTTTCAATATTCCCGGCCAGGACTAAAACCCTGTTTCATCCATCACTAAAAATGGACCATATAAGAATTTTTTTTGTCCGCATGAACACCGAAACAGTATAATATACATTATTTACCGTATTTCCTAGAATATTAATTTTACTTTGTAATTTTGTTTTACATAAGATATTAAATATTTTATTTTCTGATTGTTTCAAGCAGATATCACACTGGTCTATAATCTATTATTAACTCGGGGCTTTCTTTTTAAGTTCAATCAATAATGTTTTTACCAAACTGAGATTATCAACAACTCTCAAACCCGCCCCGGTGGCGTAGTTAGCCAACGCGCTAGTTTACTGCTTAGCTCGACTGACAAGGATGTGGCGATCGAGTTTATAATATCGTTCGGGTGAACTCGGGTAGTTTTTCCTAAGTGGTTTTACACTCTCCCTCCACGCAAATGCGGGTTCCCTTCCTCTAACTTCAACCTTTCCAATTCCTAACCCATTAGAGTAATTAGTACTTAGGCGTATTACCAAAACGGGTAGTAAGACGCAGTGCTAAAATAACAAAACAAAAAAAAACCTACCCTCAAAAATTGCTTTAAACACTCTTTCCTTGTCCTATTGATTTAAGATTGATTATATTAAGGTTACCTAAGAAACAGTGAAGTTTCCTGGCGCTCAAACATATTAATAAATAGTTCGTTCTGTGTATGCTGGCTGGCCACGAATGTCCGCGTATAGAATAAAATAGTTAAATGGCGCTTGTCTAAAAGGGGCGTTGAAACACATTATTCACTTCATCAAGGCATGCACTAGCAAAATACTGACAGTTTCTTATGCAGTTAACATTCATACATCTTCTAAACATTTATGTTTTGCATTAAGCCAACAGTTATTACTCCTTCCAAGTTAATTTCAAATGTTTCACTAAAAATAAAAGTTCCACTCTGTCAGGAATCAAACCTAGTGTCCCTAAATCAGTATAAAAACATGCTATCAATTGAGCTAAGTTGTCGCACTATCTGTAGGTTAAATAAATTTGTAAATCATGATATTGTAGTATTCTTGGTTTAGAAAGCAATAAGGTAACCAATAATTATTTGAGGAGTATGAGATTTTGACATATAAGTAGTAATGCAGCCTACAAAATACATCATTTATTTGTTCTTGAAATTAACTTGGAAGGAGTAATAACTGTTGGCTTAATAGAATTAACTACGGAATCAGTTGTTGACAGATATCCATCCGGCTGGTCCTTCACCGAGACTCACAACACAAAACATGATTAAATCATGCTAAAACTTGCTTGAATAAATATTCTACAATAAAAACTACATTTAAAGCGGTTAAGTGGTTCCATAAATATATACAAATATCCGGCTGGCACTTCACCAGGACTTAAACCAATACACCCAGTTATAATTACTAACCTAAAAAATGCCTGGATAAATACACTAACGAATAGTAAAAACTACCCCACAGTAATTGTGTTGTTCCACAGTTGTTATGTTGTTCAGCTGGTCCTTCACCGGGACTCCCACCGAAACACCTGATTATTCACAAATAATGCTAAAGCCTGCCTGGATATTGATCCAGTACAAAAGTAACAACCACACCGCAAATGGTTAAATGATTCAGGAGATAAATAAATCCGGCCATATCTTTAAGAGAAAATCAAACCCTGACTGTATGTATGCGAAATCCTCTCTTAGGAGACATCATGATAAATAGAAATAAATGCACCACAATAGGTTGTGAAATTCCAGGTATTCTTGGCTATAGACATATATTCTTAAATATAGTACAAAGCTACAATATATTTTTACTTGAATATATTTATATTCCAAACCTTAAAAAAACAGATATTATGTAACGTGGTTTTAAGCTCGTAAAACAAAGCAATATTTATCCTTGCTTTTCAATTATCATTTAAACCTACTCAATCTGATATTGTATTATTACTTGCCTATGACATGGCCAGTTTTATTGTTTGGATTTCCAGAAATGATTTAGTAAAACACAGATTTGACAAAAAAAATCACAGTTAACATTATACTTTAAATTTATTATAAAATGATAATAATCAACGCAAATCTTAATAAACCACACCTTTTCTTAGTAAAAGTACTAATTATTAAAGCGTTTTACTAATAGTTATATTATAGCCGCTATGGTAACACTAAATAAAGTATGGAATTCAACTATGGTCTCACAAAGTCATACACAGTCATAATAACTTTGAAGAAACAAATAAATACACTTTTATAACTAAAATATGTCCAATTGATGAGATTTTATCAATATTTATTTTTTGTCCACCCGGAAATAATATAAAATATTTTAAATTAGGATTGGAACCCTTAAATTAGAGAAGTTTTTTTTAAAACTCAGCTTCTTACAAATAAAGTAAAAATCTTTTAGAGTTAATCTGTCATTTAAGTTACATGTGTGGAATATAATAATGAATTATTAATAAATTTATAATGGCTATAAACAGTAATTAAGATTCTGGAAAAGGGGAGACTTGCTTTATGTTAGCATGTAAAACCAATCAATGTGGGCAACAGTGCCCAAATAACGTTTGACGTGGTTAAACTTTTAATAGCTAAAAAAATACCAGCCCGTATGTTAATGAGAGCAAACATAATTAATTAACTTAGTATGTAAATATTGGTTATTGATTTTATCATTATCAGAACAATAAAGTAAAATTAATGTATTAAATAAAACCATTCGGGCATCGCTAAAAGACATAACCGCTCCCCCATCACTCCTTCCCAACAATCAAGAAATAATTTAACGACTTAAGGCCTTCTCTAACTTAGGTGTTGGGCGTAGCTAGGCAAACTATTCTGCAGTCATGTGTAGAGGAATATCATACCTCGCGGGCTCAGTGAATTATAAGTTGCTACCTTTCAATCTCGACGTATTGTACATGTACATATATGTGAAGAACGTTAATTTGCAAAAATGTGTTTAACTATATCAAAAGCACTTGATTCAGAATAATTATGTTGTACACACGATGCAGTAACTTAAGGTAGATAGCTCACTGCACCATGGACCGTTTTAATCCAAGATTGGAAGTCGAGTAAACATTTTAGATCAATTTGGCAGATTCCTTCTTTAAAGTTGTGGACCGAATTTGACTTTTGAGATTAATTTGACACAGACCGTTCCTGTCTACATCAAGGTTAGGGACAGAATAAAGAGAGGGGCCTTTTTTTCGGGTATATGTTTTGAAAGTATTTGTTGGAATATATTATCTTTCTGTAGGTTGCATCATGTTCTAGAAGAGAGGGGAACAGAGAGAGATATATAGTGTGTGCTCGAAGCTATTTCGTTTCACTAGTACTTCAAATAAGGGTGGGGCAGTGTGAACAAAAGAGCTTGGTTGTCAAACAACTAAAAATAAATAAATGATCACCCAGGTGTGTGAGAAAAATTCCTAATACATGTGGATGCATTCAGTTTTATATCATGAAACTATTCATTAATTTGAGATATTAAGGGTGGAAACTTTTGATTAAAATTATTATCAAATGACAATCTATTTAATTGAAACATTGTTGGCAAATTTAATTTTATCCCTCCAAAGTTTTTTTTCGACTATATGCATCCCCTTCCCTCCCCTATCTTAAATTTGGCTACTAATTAAGGGTTATGCCGGGTTTACATGAGACAGTCCACTCGGCCCTTCTAAACGTATATTCTAGTACTTGGCTGAGTATATGAGCAAGGAGAGTGAATAGAAACATCTTTTCATCACTCGACCGAGTAGCTACCCCCTCCACCTCTGTGGAGGTACTCGGCCTATCTGAACACGTTGCTCAGTGGTGAGTAGCGAGCTATCAGCCACATCCACTGAATGAAAATGAACTGACTTGTTATAAAAATCTTATGCGTGTAAATGATAACTCAGTCAAGATCTTTACTTGGCCGAATACTCGTCTCGTGTAGACGCGGCATTAGTTGATTCAAATTTAGAAGAATCAATGACAGAATCTTGTTTACCGGACTTGAAAACCTTCAAAGTCTTGAAAATTAAACGGGAAATAATATTTGAATTTTTTTAATACTAATTTGGTATTGATTTAAGGTCAACCAATTGAAATTTCGAAAACAATTACAACAGTGTTGTTGTTTAGTGGTGTTAGAAACCCCCAGTAGTCGAATTTTAGTATGATCGGACAAGCTTAAATTTTTGGTCCATAGTAGTCACAAGCTCAGCTCCTTTTACAATTTTTCACATTTTTCTCGAATTCTCAGGAATCTCCATGACAAACTTCAGGATTTTAATTCACTGGGAAAAAAAAACTCTGGAAAAAAAATCAGACAGACATGGCATGGATTTTCTATTATAGGTATTACAAGTAATACCGATTTATTAGTGTCGAAGATATCCAAGTCTGTTTGGTTCAAATTAAATGTCTCAGCTCTAGAGGATTGTGGTCACATAGATTTAGTTAGACTAATTAATTATCTTAAACTAAAATAGTACCTATACATACTGTTGTTACATGATACAATAATCCCCGGTCACTCTGTAACACAATACTCCCCAGTCACACTATAACACAATACTCCGAGTTTGTCAGACACACAAGTTGTGTACCTTTTTTGACTGACAACATCAACATCACTATTTCATCAGGTAGGATTTTGATTTGATATACAACTTTTATTCAAACACACGTTTAACCTTCCTTTTAACCAGGAAAAATCATGGTCTTTGATATCTACTTAAAATATAAATTATTTTGGAGGTAAAATAGAGTGGAAATGTAAGGGGATCAGGTGTGAAGGAGGTCCCTTTTTTTCATGAGTAAAGCCTGAGCACCTCTCAAAGTGTATGACACAGATACAGGAGTCATGCGGCGAAAGTATGTCACAGCCACCATAATGAGAGCGGATTTAACCTAAGATAACACTGACGTGGCAGATATATGAGGGCTCGTGCCTCTCTCCTGATCTGATTACAGCACCCCTGTACCTGAAGTGTGGCATGTGTGTTGTAGATCTCATGGGTATTTCTAAAAACAAGTCTATTTGGTATCACAGGACTTTCTCACTACAACAATATAACACAGAACTCTCTGACTAATACAATAAAACACAGAACTCTGACTTATGCGATATAACACAGGACTCTGACTTATGAAATATAGCACAGGACTCTGACTAGTACAATATAACACAGGACTCTGACTAGGACAATATAACACACAACTCTGACTAGGATGATACAACACAGGACTCTCTGACTAGGACAATATAACACACGACTCTTTGACTAGGACAATATAACACACGACTCTGACTAGGACAATATAACACACGACTCTGACTAGTACAATATAACACAGGATTCTCTGACTAGTACAATATAACACAAGACTCTGACTAGGATGATACAACACAGGACTCTGACTAGTACAATATAACACAGGATTCTCTGACTAGGACAATATAACACACAACTCTGACTAGGATGATACAACACAGGACTCTGACTAGTACAATATAACACAGGATTCTCTGACTAGGACAATATAACACAAGACTCTCTGACTAGAATGATATAACACAGGACTCTTTGACTAGGACAATATAACACACGACTCTTTGACTAGGACAATATAACACACGACTCTGACTAGGATGATACAACACAGGACTCTGACTAGTACAATATAACACAGGAGACTCTGAATATAACACCTGTCCAGGCTAGACCAAATGGAGTGGAACTAGAAATAAAATATAAGGTAGAAAAATACACTTCATTGATAAAACAACATCATGAAAATAAAAACAATTGTGGATTATTGAAATACTTATAACAAACAAACCTAGAGATTAAATAAATAATAGAAAACCAGTCTTTTTAAGCTTTAAGCGTTTTTCGTCTCACATTTCTACTCATAACCCCCAGTAAGACCCTCCTCCATCTGCCTAGATGTCCAGTGGAGTACGTTGGTTTGGTGCAAAAGTGTTGCTCTCAGCAAACTTCAGACCTACATAAGTGGGCATGCAGACAAAGGCTTCAGAAAGTATAGTGTGTGGTGATTTTTTTTGCTGAAGGGAGCTTAATATTAGAATATTAAATTTAGATATAAGTGTTTTAGACATTCTAAAATACAAATTATTAGGAATTATTTTGATCTCATCACGCATCATAATACTTTCTATAGAAAATGTCTCCCTTTTTTTCGTGCTCTGTGTCTTACTACCCATCCGGGCTGTAATCTTAGGTTTTTACCTCTGCACAGTTTTATTTCCTAGTTATCTACTCTTTAGTACATTTTTATGTAACAAACAATTACGGTATAATTAGCAATCCGCCACATTTTTAATCACACTGCCACCTTGTTGGCAAATTACGCATTTATTTATGCTAGGCTACAACTCAATTTATGTATATTTGTAAAGTTAGACTACTTGATATAATAAAATTTTGAAAAAATTTGTATAACACAAATAACCTTGAAAAATAAGAATTTTGCGTAAAAGGCCCAGTCTTCCCAGTGCCTGGTTCACAAGCGCCCAGTTGGCCATGCCCACTTGTCCGGATCTGTGTGTAAGGATCACCTCAAACTTCAATTAAGGTTTAACATTTTTAAATCTCAAAGTTTAGTCCAGAAAGTTTAAAGGTGCTTGCCTCAAAGTTGCCAAAATTATAAAACATTCCTTGGTATAGTAGATAATTCATTTTTAATCAATGTAAAGAAAAAACCCAAATAACCAGAAAAGTTTGAATATGTCATTACAATAAATGGTCAGGGCTAGACATTTTCAAAACAAAATTTATCAACCTCTTTTTGATGGGATAGAAAGTTAAAATTTGGTGAGATGGTAAAATGAACACCCCAAAAGAAACATTTAAAAAATTTGAAACAAAAAATGGAAGCGGTGTTTAAATGGGAAGTAATTTCAAAACTTATAGAAAATATTATCTTGCGGTATTGTAGAAAATAGAAACTTCGCAGATAATTAGAAAAGATTTTTTTTTAACCTTCATTAGTGTGTTAGAAAATTTAAATACCTTCAAGCAGTTAAAACCACCCCTCCAAGATATTAAAAAATAAAAAAATACCGACTATATATATTTTTATAATTGGTTCTAACAAATGGGGATCTCAGAACTTATTAAAATAATGAAAAAAAAATTCTTGATGGTGAATAAAATTGAAACTTGGCATGTAATAAATTAATTAATACCTCACAGAATAACTGAACGGTGTCTGAATAGATGAAATTTTAAAATTAGAAACCTAGAAATTTAAGCGCTCGAATTTTTTTAAAGACCCGAGTCTTACTACCCGTTTGGTTTATAAGGTTATGCACTAATTACGTGAATGGCTATAGGGATTAGGGGAAGGTTATATTAATAGGAATTGTACCCACATTTGCGTGGAGGAGTGGAAAACCATTTTGGAAAAACCACCCTCAGTACACCCAACCGAGATTCAAACCTTGATCTCCCCGTCATCGGCGATCTAGCCTATCACAAGAGTAGCGCGTTAGACCATGTGGCCACCAAAGCTGGTTGACCGAAATTGATACAACTATTTTTGGTGTGGTTGAAAATTTAAACTTTGCAAGCATGTAAAAAGAGAAAAAACAGATTTTTTCAAAATTCATTATCACGATTTTGATTAATTTTTTTTTCTAGACACCGTTTATAATTATTATATCCACGATGGCAATTCTCATTTTCTTATGAAAATGACTTTAAAGGTACTTTCTTGTAGAGACCTATCATTTCATTTCACTTATCTTATGATCGTGCTTAGACAAACATTACGTTCGTTTGTGCACTAAGTTTGGGTGTCAGGTAAGATTTTTTTTCCCAAATATTTCATTTATTTTAATCTGCTGATTGCAATAATTTCTGTGGGATTGCTGAAGCTGTTTGAAGATTGAGGAACTTTAAAAATGTTAGTCTCTAGAAGTTAGACATCTTAATCTGCTCTAGTTTTGATGCTGCTACCCACCCAAAGAACTGGTACCACTGCTGGTTGTTACATTATAAAACAAGCTTTGTAACGGTGTCAACGCCTTGCAATACCATGTCTTATTTCCCTTTTGGGCTACCCACAACTAATGGAGTAGAGGAAATGTGCCCATATTTGCGTGGTGGGAGAGCAGCGAACTACTTATAAAAACTACTCCCAGCACACCTGACCTAGACTGGGACCTCGACTTCCCCGTCCACTATTTTGCAAGTCTCATGCTTGAGGTCATGTGACCACCATTGCAGGTAATAACCCACACTGACCGGACCTGTATTTGGAAGCTGGAGTATTCATCGTTTATAGTCAAACTTAGACCTCTTGTCTAGGATGGGTAGGTCTGGGTTCAAATCTCAGAAATAAAGCTGTTGAAGATGGAGTGAGAGGAAATATACATTTGATCATTTTTATCAGTTAACTCAGATAATCATGAATCAAAGTTGTTGATAGCAAATTTCAGCCAATTCCCAAAAATACTAATTTATTTTTTCATAAAAATTAACAAGAAAATAAAATATTGCAGACTGACCCATTTATGAGTGCCCCTGAGCCTGTATGAGTAGTAAGAGATTGTGTCTCACCGAACATGTAGGCCTACATATCAAATGATTGGTGATGTCATGGTCTGTCTGTTCGACACAACAATCATTGACTGTATGTATGACTCAGACAACCACTTGTGTCAAATGTAACATAGATTACAATATACACTCATCTATATTAATAAAATGAAGAGTTTGTCATGAGCACATCAAGAGGGCTGACATTTTAAAATTAGTAACTCTTGTGAACAAACATGTGTACATAGGAGATGCAATTTTTAAAAATGTATTATATATATAAAATTAAATGAGTTTATTTTTCATTTATTATCGTTTAAAAGCCATTTTAATTAAATGTACCCATTCCAATGGTCAAATGGTCTAGTCCAGGGGTCGGCAGCCTTTAATTAGCGATGGTCAAATGGTCTAGTCCAGGGGCGGCAGCCTTTTATTAGTGCTTTGCCGAAGTAATATTGCAAAGTCGTTCAGCGTGCCAACCAACTTAAGCACACCCAAATCATTTATATTTCTATACTAGTTAACTAGTGCCATTATTCAATCAAATGTATGTTGATCTTGTAAAATGTAAATGTAACAACATGTTTCTAAATCAAATACATTAAATAACTACTGTTTCTTGAATATTTAATATTTTAGTATAAATCTGATAAATCAGAATAAATACAAAGTTAAGTTCTGAATACATTATTTTGAAATTTTGAAAAAAGCAACTGAATCATTGAAACATAAAACACATGACTAAAATTATTATTACTCACATCAATGGTTTTAATTAATAATAAAAGTTGTATATTATTTTTATTCAAATCACTCAGCGCCATTGAAAATTGTCCCGAGTTCCACTCGTGGCACGTGCGCTGTAGGTTGCCGACCCCTGGTCTAAGGTATTTACAGTGTCACACTCTCAATAGACTAGATTATACCAATGAGGAGGAGATCGGGATTTTAATTCGTGTCAGGATTAACTATGGTTGGTTTGCCTGAATTGTTCTTCACACTCCCTCCATGCAAACATGGATAAACATCTTAATTCAACCTTTCATAACTCCTAACACACTATCGTGATTGGTAGATATATGTATGGTCCAAAGGGGTGGTAAGACGCACTTATTTTTCAGACTTGAGGGGAAGGGTCCACCCACCACTAATATGGTCCTTATCCTTGGCTACATGCCTAGCTAGGATTTATAATGATATAATTTACCAAGTTATGGCCCAGTATGACAAATATCCATTTCGAAATAATATTTTGTTTAGCC
Organism: Timema shepardi; assembly: GCA_902151425.1. Classification (NCBI taxonomy): domain Eukaryota; kingdom Metazoa; phylum Arthropoda; class Insecta; order Phasmatodea; family Timematidae; genus Timema; species Timema shepardi. Next base: position 24,938 of record CABFVX010005888.1, read on the forward strand.
TACAACATTTTGCCTGCGTATAATATGTTTAGTTTCGAGAGCTCGATTTGCTATTTTTTAAATCGCCATAGAATCACTATAATCGATCTTGGAAAATCGATTAATCAAAGGTTTAATCAATCGATCGATTTTCGAAAAGCTCGATCAAAAGTAGATGCACTTAGATTGGAGATTTTGGTATTAGGGTTTTTCTTGTAGTAAATGTTTAGTGCCAACAAACACAGCTTTTATTTAGTGCAAATAAAGTTTTATATCATTAAATTAATGTTTTCTCAATATTTATTTATACTTTTTTTTAGCACCGCATATAACTACTTTTTCAGGTTATACACATATTTAGTAATTACGCTAATGAGTTATGGATGAGGAAGATTGAATTTAGAGAAAATATATCTACATTTGCGTGGAGGGAGATGGTAAAACCATTTAGCCGAAACCATCCACAGTAGACCCAACTCAAATCGAACCCTAACCTGATCTACCCGTGATCATCAGCACATTCTAGTGACGCCTTAGACCATTCGGCCACCGAAGTAGGTTTTATGATATTTAAAAACTTTCCATATTTGATAAGTACAAACCTTTCTCTAATTTAACTTTTTGTGTCTAAGATAGAGTAAGAACCCGTTCGATCTTCTGTGCTGGCGGCCGGGGTTCAATCCTCGGTCCCGGCACAGATTTATCTGATTACCAAACCCTTCCTTCACCTCTAACAAGACATCTTGTGAATGTGGGGAATGCCAGGCCTCCACCGTGGTTCGGATTCCACGTTAAACTGTAGGTCCTCCATTTCATCTCACAATCGCCCTACCATTACACATTAGCGTAAGTGCGTATAACCCGAACGGTTAGTAAGACGCGGTTCTAATAATAATACAGCCAGATATAGTTAGCTCGTAATATTTCCGTCTGTTTCCTGCCTGTCTGCTCTTAACTGGCATCGCGAATGTTAAAATTTGTCTTTGTTAACCAGGCAGCCAGCACATGGCAACAAACACAAGAGCAGATGTTCACTAGTTTCCTGCGTAATTCCACCTACTGTAAACCTACAGCTCCGACTCAAACTGGCCTGTGCCGTTGTTTGGGCTTGATTCCTCCTAGGAGCTGAGGTCAGCGCGCTAACGGAGCACTCGACAAACTGCTCCAGACATGCTCCAATCTCGCAGCTTTGTTTCAATACTAGAACAATAAGTTCAATGTTGATTTGATACCATTGTTTTTATTCTATCAGTCATGTTCTGTTTTAAAACATTGGGGATAAAAACGGTGTTTGCTTGTTTCGTCACAGATACAATACAATGTTATTAAGTAAATACACGTGATGCGGAATGTATGCGCTTGTTTTGTGCGGCGATTATTTTGTTCCGCACACGAATCGTGCTATTCTATAATACTTCCAGTAATTGTTGGGTTGAGTGAAGAGCAGTTCAATTATTGGTTTAGTTTGAAGTGTTTTTCTTTCTTCAACAATTATGTTAAATGAGTGTGTTATCTATGTACGTTGTGATACGAAGCGAAAGTTTGATGCTTTCCTGTTGAAGTAGCAAGTGTTCATTGTTGTGTTTGGTAAGTCTTTTAGCTTATTTACACCACATTTAAATTTTGAGCATGATATTAGCAATTGCAAACAACTAATAATGTAGATAACACTTATCTAATAGCCTATATATAATTATTTGAGGTAATTAACGTGTGTACATTCTGAATCGATTGATTATAATTACTAAACAACATAATTCTATAATATACACAGCAGCCGGTCTTCTGGTCATTAATTCATCTTGTTGACCTCGGTGGTCTTCGGACAAGGGGATCGCCTCAGGATCCGATATTCGTGGGTTCAAACCCAGCCGGAGTTGATGGATTTTTCTTGAGCGATGACATTCCTTAGCCCATCTTCCTTCGTACGGTATGTAAAGCCGCCGGTCCCATGTTGATTGTGGCATGTAAAAGAATATCTTTCACGGCAACATTGATAAGAGCTTTCGCGCTCTCGCTGATGTACATTTTCGTGTGCTGATATAAAATTAGTCGGGTTAGAAAGTGCACCTCAAATAAATAATTAATTCATCTCTTTGAAAGATTAACCCCAATATTCCTAATGATGAATTTTCTCCGTGCTGGCAATTGAACCCGGGGGTTAGTGGAGTTCAAAATTACCACCACTACATATTCCCAATTTCTTAATTTTAAGCTTAAAGATAGCCTCATATCAAACTTCATAGCCTGTTGCTACTAGATACACTTTTTTTTTAAATCCAGGCAAATATAACTCTAAATTGTTTCTAAGGGCATCCGTAGGGGGCCACTCCAATTGTTTTCTAAAAACATCCGATTTTCCAAAGAGGGGTAACCCCCTTTCAATAGCATATCCCTGAACGGGTAGTAAGACGCGGTGCTTGAAAAAAAAAAGCTTATTAATTTGCTTCGGTGGCCACACATAATATAATATTTATTTTAATTTTGTTGAGCACTTGGTCCTTCTATACATGAGCTCGTCTAGCGTTTGTCCTCCTAGGCATGAGCTCCTCTAGCAGTTTGTCCTCCTAGGCATGAGCTATTCTAGCGATTTGTCCTCCTATACATGAGCTCATCTAGCAGTTTGTCCTCCTAGGCATGAGCTCATCTAGCGTTTGTCCTCCTAGGCATGAGCTATTCTAGCAGTTTGTCCTCCTATACATGATCTCATCTAGCAGTTTGTCCTCCTAGGCATGAGCTCATCTAGCGTTTGTCCTCCTAGGCATGAGCTATTCTAGCAGTTTGTCCTCCTAGGCATGAGCTCATCTAGCAGTTTGTCCTAGGCATGAGCTCATCTAGCGTTTGTCCTCCTAGGCATGAGCTCATCTAGCGTTTGTCCTCCTAGGCATGAGCTCGTCTAGCAGTTTGTCCTCTTAGGCATGAGCTAGTCTAGCAGTTTGTCCTCCTATACATGAGCTCATCTAGCAGTTTGTCCTAGGCATGAGCTCATCTAGCGTTTGTCCTCCTAGGCATGAGCTCATCTAGCGTTTGTCCTCCTAGGCATGAGCTCGTCTAGCAGTTTGTCCTCTTAGGCATGAGCTAGTCTAGCAGTTTGTCCTCCTATACATGAGCTCATCTAGCAGTTTGTCCTAGGCATGAGCTCATCTAGCGTTTGTCCTCCTAGGCATGAGCTCATCTAGCGTTTGTCCTCCTAGGCATGAGCTCATCTAGCGTTTTTCCTCCAAGGCATGAGCTCGTCTAGCAGTTTGTCCTCTTAGGCATGAGCTATTCTAGCAGTTTGTCCTCCTATACATGATCTCATCTAGCAGTTTGTCCTCTTATACATGAGCTCATCTAGCAGTTTGTCCTAGGCATGAGCTCATCTAGCGTTTGTCCTCCTAGGCATGAGCTCGTCTAGCAGTTTGTCCTCTTAGGCATGAGCTAGTCTAGCATTTTGTCCTCCTATACATGAGCTCATCTAGCAGTTTTAAGTCATATAGACTGTAGATCACATGGCACAAATATTTATGTATACAGTTTGTAGACCACTTTGTATGGTTTCAGAGCCGCTTTAAGAAATTTGAGGTCTGGGGCAAGAAAATCTGAAGCCTCCCCTTTGTACGGCAGTTTTTCAGTTTTAGCATTAAGCCGTTATAATATATTGATGCATATTCAGTACTTATGTTATCTAATACTTTCTTATATTTTATGTAATATTGATCAACCCATTAAATGACTGCTTTATTTAAATGCAAACAATCAATTCAATTTAGTTGACAAAAGTAAATCCTCTTTCCACCATCGCACTATTGTTTTCTGTGGAGCAACAGCGGTAGCACAATGGTGATATATTCTACTGGACTGCAGCCCATTACTCGAATAACGTCAATCCTAAAGCCCCCTAGATGCGGCCCTACATGGTGCCAAGTAGAAATAAACGCGTGACGAAGCAAAAATTAGGTTTTAGTTTTGAATAACTAGGTATCAATTCATACACTTCGATTTCCATGACAGTTAGAAAGTTCTGACAGAAAAGTTACTAGCTCTACATTCACGTCTTCATACGTCAAGTTCGGTGTTATACAGCTATCGCTAATGATAGATATTATCAATGTAGATAGAGTGATGTGCTTGTTATCCTGGCCAGTATGTTAGTGATGTGCTTGTTATCCTGACCAGTATGTTAGTGATGTGCTTGTTATCCTGTCCAGTATGTTAGTGATGTGCTTGTTATCCTGACCAGTATGTTAGTGATGTGCTTGTTATCCTGACCAGTATGTTAGTGATGTGCTTGTTATCCTGACCAGTATGTTAGTGATGTGCTTGTTATCCTGACCAGTATGTTAGTGATGTGCTTGTTATCCTGACCAGTATGTTAGTGATGTGCTTGTTATCCTGACCAGTATGTTAGTGATGTGCTTGTTATCCTGACCAGTATGTTAGTGATGTGCTTGTTATCCTGACCAGTATGTTAGTGATGTGCTTGTTATCCTGACCAGTATGTTAGTGATGTGCTTGTTATCCTGACCAGTATGTTAGTGATGTGCTTGTTATCCTGACCAGTATGTTAGTGATGTGCTTGTTATCCTGACCAGTATGTTAGTGATGTGCTTGTTATCCTGACCAGTATGTTAGTGATGTGCTTGTTATCCTGACCAGTATGTTAGTGATGTGCTTGTTATCCTGACCAGTATGTTAGTGATGTGCTTGTTATCCTGACCAGTATGTTAGTGATGTGCTTGTTATCCTGACCAGTATGTTAGTGATGTGCTTGTTATCCTGACCAGTATGTTAGTGATGTGCTTGTTATCCTGACCAGTATGTTAGTGATGTGCTTGTTATCCTGACCAGTATGTTAGTGATGTGCTTGTTATCCTGACCAGTATGTTAGTGATGTGCTTGTTATCCTGACCAGTATGTTAGTGATGTGCTTGTTATCCTGACCAGTATTTTAGTGATGTGCTTGTTATCCTGGCCAGTATGTTAGTGATGTACTTGTTATCCTTGCCAGACTATGTTAGTGATGTACTTGCTATCCTTGCCAGGCTATGTTAGTGATGTGCTTGTTATCCTGGCCAGTATGTTAGTGATGTACTTGTCATCCTGGCCAGTATGTTAGTGATGTACTTGCTATCCTTGCCAGGCTATGTTAGTGATGTGCTTGTTATCCTGGCCAGTATGTTAGTGATGTACTTGTCATCCTGGCCAGTATGTTAGTGATGTGCTTGTTATCCTGGCCAGTATGTTAGTGATGTGCTTGTTATCCTGGCCAGTATGTTAGTGATGTACTTGCTATCCTTGCCAGACTATGTTAGTGAGGTGCTTGTTATCCTGGCCAGACTATGTTAGTGATATGCTTGTTATCCTGGCCAGTATGTTTAGTGATGTAGTTGCTATCATTGCCAAGCTATGTTAGTGATGTACTTGTTATCCTGGCCAGACTATGTTAGTGATGTGCTTGTTATCCTGACCAGTATGTTAGTGATGTGCTTGTCATCCTGGTCAAACTGCTAGTGATGTGCTTGTCATCCTGGCCAGACTATGTTAGTGATGTGCTTGTTATCCTGGCCAAACTATGTTAGTGATGTGCTTGTTATCCTGGCCAAACTGCTAGTGATTCGCTTGTCATCCTGGCCAAACTATGTTAGTGATGTGCTTGTCATCCTGGCCAAACTGCTAGTGATTCGCTTGTCATCCTGGCCAAACTATGTTAGTGATTCGCTTGTTATCCTGGCCAAACTGCTAGTGATTCGCTTGTTATCCTGGCCAAACTGCTAGTGATTCGCTTGTCATCCTGGCCAAACTGCTAGTGTTTCGCTTGTCATCCTGGCCAAACTGCTAGTGATTCGCTTGTCATCCTGGCCAGACTATGTTAGTGATGTGCTTGTTATCCTGGCTAAACTATGTTAGTGATATGCTTGTTATCCTAGCCAAACTGCTAGTGATGTGCTTGTCATCCTGGCCAGACTATGTTAGTGATGTGTTTGTTTTATCCTGGCCAAACTGCTAGTGATGTGTAAGCTATCCTGGCCAGACTGTGTTAGTGATGTGCTTGTTATCCTGGCCAAACTATGTTAGTGATGTGCTTGTTATCCTGGCCAGACTATGTTAGTGATGTGCTTGTTATCCTGGCCAGACTGTGTTAGTGATGTGCTTGTTATCCTGGCCAGACTGTGTTAGTGATGTGCTTGTTATCCTGGCCAAACTGCTAGTGATTCGCTTGTCATCCTGGCCAGACTGCTAGTGATGTGCTTGTCATCCTGGCCAGACTATGTTAGTGATGTGCTTGTTTTATCCTGGCCAAACTGCTAGTTATGTGTAAGCTATCCTGGCCAGTATGTTAGTGATGTGCTTGTTATCCTGTCCAAACTATGTTAGTGATGTGCTTGTTATCCTGGCCAAACTATGCTAGTGATGTGCTTGTTATCCTGGCCAAACTGCTAGTGATGTGCTTGCTATCCTGGCCAGTATGTTAGTGATGTGCTTGCTATCCTGGCCAGTATGTTAGTGATGTGCTTGCTATCCTTGCCAGTATGTTAGTTTGTCAGAAAATTGACATTGTCTCATGAGAAGTAATGTAGCCTACTATATTCAACCTGTGACTATTAAACAACGATAATATTTGCTCTAATAGACACAAAGAGTCCATTCACCTTAGTTTACCTTTTTAATAATAAGAAAGGAAATAGAGCATTCGCTAATACAGAACACACTTTGACAAAACCAACCAAGTCATTAATAATTACGTAATTGTTTTTTAACACCGCGTCTTACCACTTTTTCGCCTATGTACTAAGTATTATAAGGTGTTCAGGTTGATGAAGGTTAAATTTAGAGGAAGTGTACCGGCATTTTCGTGGAGATAAAGAGGGGGAGAAACCATTTAGGGAAAACCGCCCTCGCTATACCCGACCGGTATTTGATCCCAGATCTCCCAGCCATTGGAATTCCAGTGTATTGTGAGTGTGATGACTTAGACCATTTGACCACCGAGGTGAGTAGTTCCATAATTTGAGTGATTCTGGATGAACCCAAACTTGTTTTCGGGCCTTTTTACGAGCTTTTGAGTACATTTTGCCAACAAGCAGATCCTTATCAGATGACATTCTCATGACTGATTACAATAGGACTGTTGTGTGGATGAGAAACGGGTGACCAGTTGCCCGCGATGTATCGTGTCACGTTGGATTTCTCGGTGAAAGAAGGGCCTTAGAGTTTACTAGCATCGGTAGTCACAAAGTTAAAATGTCAAGCTCGTTGTTTTTTTTATGGTGGCGGGGGCGTTTGAAGTCAAAATACCGGCGGGGTTTACTGAAGGTGGTTTTTCTTAAATAGTTTCCCACTTTTCCTCCACGAAAGTGCGGGTAAATTTCCTCTAAAATATAATTTGCTCAGCCTAGCCCATTAGTGTGCGTATAACATGACGCGGTGAAAAAATAATACAGTTCTTCCAAACAATCAACTTGTGCCGACTTCAAAGATAGACTTGAATATGATTGCCCTGGTTATACGTACTGTAGGTTTTATTTTGAACTTGACTTTACATTCACACAGTTATAATGAAACCAGCAGAGGGCAAACCAGACTAGTGCATCTGACCCTCCATTAGGGGCCACCTCAGCTTTAGGTGATATGGTAGGGACTACAAGCTATCGACACTTCTTAGAGCACAATGGTTGAATATCCGGCAAGGATGTCCGGGAATTTAATGATCACTTTTTCTCTTCATTTAAAAAGTCTGTCATCTAATCCCGCCATGCTCAGGACAGGCTTTAAATAACTGTTGATATCACCAGGTGAAGAATTTTATGTTTTTTTTTATTTTAGCTCCGCGTCTCACTACCCTATGATAGTTACGCTAATAGGTTAGGTACGAGGAAGGTTGAATTTATATTAAGTGTACCCGCATTTGCATAGAGAGAGAAAGCTTTTAGGGAAAACCACCAAACCGGGATCGAACTATGATCTTCCCGTCATCGGCAGTCGAATCTATTGCGAGAGTAGTGCCTTAGACCATGCGGCCACTGAAGTGGGTTGTATAAAATTAAACTTTCTTTCTACTAGACAAAAATTTTTATTTTATTTTTTCTGGAAAAAAAAAATGTTTGCCATGGAAACTGCAAAATTAAGTAAGTTATCTTTTAATTGCGTCCTTTTCCACCCCACCTTAATTACAGCACTCCTTAGGACTAAGTCACTAACAGACACTAATATGTAGTTTACTAATGATCCAAGATAACCTCTTTACACTAATATCTTAGCTCTGGCTTGTCAGACACGATTGATCATATAACGAGTGGGCTGCATTTAAGAATATTTAATATATAACCATATTAGTTACAAAAAAAAACCTCACTTTGTTAGGTACTAAAAGAAAACTAAGCTTAGTTATGATACTAAATAAAACTTACTTTCTTTTAAGTCCCAGGCAGGTTTCCCGAGGCTAGTTTTTCCTAGATAGTTTCCCATGTTCTATTTCCAAATGTAGGTGCCCTTCCTCTAGATTGAACCTTACTCATCTCTAACACATTAATGCAATTAGTATATGTTCAACCCGGATGTGCAGCAAGGCTTAGTGTGTTAAAAAAAACTTGTATTGATGACACTTTCATAATTTATGTGTGTGAGCCAAGATCTTTGGGTGTTAGTACCTTTCCATTAAAAAAAACCCACCGCCCACACCCTCATGTTCTGACAAACACATATATTTGGTGCGCGAGTTAAAACCGTATTGGGAATTGATACCTACATCATATGTTGGTTCATCAGGAGGTTTGCTGACAACACAGCATCATGGATCTGGCTATAATACAAGTTGGTTCATCAGAAGGTCCACTGACAACACAGCATCATGGATCTGGCTATAATGCAAGTTAGTTCATCAGAAGGTACACTGACAACACAGCATCATGGATCTAACTATATTATAAGTTGGTTCATCAGTAGGTCCGCTGACAACACAGCATCATGGATCTAACTATATTATAAGTTGGTTCATCAGTAGGTCCGCTGACAACACAGCATCATGGATCTGGCTATAATACAAGTTGGTTCATCAGAAGGTCCACTGACAGGACAGCATCATGGATCTAACTATATTATAAGTTGGTTCATCAGTAGGTCCGCTGACAACACAGCATCATGGATCTTGCTATAATACAAGTTGGTTCATCAGAAGGTCCACTGACAACACAGCATCATGGATCTAACTATATTATAAGTTGGTTCATCAGTAGGTCCGCTGACAACACAGCATCATGGATCTGGCTAATATTGCAAGTTAGTTCATCAGAAGGTCCACTGACAACACAGCATCATAGATCTGGCTGTAATACAAGTTTGTTCATTAAAAGGTCCACTGACAACACAGAATCATAGATCTGGCTATAATGCAAGTTAGTTCATCAGAAGGTCCACTGACAACACAGCGTTATGGATCTGGCTATATTACAAGTTGGTTCATTAGAAGGTCCACTGGCAACACAGCATCATGGATCTGGCTGTAATACAAGTTGGTTCATCAGAAGGTCCACTGACAACACAGCATCATGGATCTGGAATGTAATACAAGTTGGTTCATCAGAAGGTCCACTGACAACACAGCGTTATGGATCTGGCTATATTACAAGTTGGTTCATTAGAAGGTCCACTGACAACACAGCATCATGGATCTAGCTATATTATAAGTTGGTTCATCAGTAGGTCCGCTGACAACACAGCATCATGGATCTGGCTATATTGCAAGTTAGTTTATCAGAAGGTCCAATGACAACACAGCATCATGGCTCTGGCTGTAATACAAGTTTGTTCATCAGAAGGGCCACTGACAACACAGCATCATGGATCTGGCTGTAATACAAGTTGGTTCATCAGAAGGTCCACTGACAACACAAGCATCATGGATCCGTCTATATTACAAGTTGGTTCATCAGAAGGTCCACTGACAACACAGCATCATGTATCTGGTTATATTACAAGTTGGTTCATTAGAAGGTCCGCCGACAACACAGCATCATAGATCTGGCTGTAATATAAGTTAGTTCATCAGAAGGTCCACTGACAACACAGCATTATGGATCTGGCTATATTACAAGTTGGTTCATCAGAAGGTCCACTGACAACACAGCATCATGGATATGTCTATAATACAAGTTGGTTCATCAGAAGGTCCGCTGTAATACAAGTTATTTCATCAGAATGTCCACTGACAACAGAGCATCATGGATCTGTCTATAATACAAGTTGGTTCATCAGAAGGTCCACTGACAACACAGCATCTTGGATCTGGCTATATTGCAAGTTAGTTTATCAGAAGGTCCACTGACAACACAGAACCATGGATCTGGCTGTAATACAAGTTGGTTCATCAGAAGGTCCACTGACAACACAGCATCATGGTTCTAGCTATATTGCAAGTTGGTTAATCAGAAGGTCCGCTGACAACACAGCATCATGGTTCTAGCTATATTGCAAGTTGGTTAATCAGAAGGTCCGCTGACAACACAGCAACATGGATCTGGCTGTAATACAAGTTAGTTCATCAGAATGTCCACTGACAACACAGTATCATGGATCTGGCAATAATGCAAGTTAGTTTATCAGAATGTCCACTGACAACCTAGCATCATGGATCTGTCTATAATACAAGTGTGTTAATCAGAAGGTCCGCTGACAATACAGCATCATGGATCTGGCTGTAATACAAGTTGGTTCATCAGAAGGTCCACTGACAACACAGCATCTTGGATCTGGCTATATTGCAAGTTAGTTTATCAGAAGGTCCAAAGGTCCACTGACAACACAGCATCATGGTTCTAGCTATATTGCAAGTTGGTTAATCAGAAGGTCCGCTGACAACACAGCATCATGGATCTGGCTATATTGCAAGTTAGTTTATCACAAGGTCCACTGACAACACAGCATCATGGATCTGGCTATATCGCAAGTTAGTTTATCAGAAGGTCCACTAACAACACAGCATCATGGATCTGGCTGTAATAGAAGTTGGTTCATCAGAAGGTCCACTGACAACACAGCGTTATGGATCTGGCTATATTGCAAGTTAGTTTATCAGAAGGTCCACTGACAATCCAGCATCATGGATCTGGATATATTACAAGTTGGTTCATCAGGAGGTCCACTGACAACACAGCATCATGGATCTGTCTATAATACTAGTTGGTTAATCAGTAGGTCCACTGACAATACAGCATCATGGATCTGGCTGTAATACAAGTTAGTTCATCAGAATGTCCACTGACCACACAGTATCATGGATCTAGGCTATACTGCAAGTTAGTTCATCAGTAGGTCCGCTGACAACACAGCATCATGGATTTGGCTGTAATACAAGTTGGTTCATCAGAAGGTCAACTGACAACACAGCATTGTGGTTCTGGCTATATTACAAGTTGGTTCATTAGAAGCTCCACTGACAATACAGCATCATGGATCTGGCTGTAATACAAGTTAGTTCATCAGAATGTCCACTGACCACACAGTATCATGGATCTACAACACAGCATCATGGATCTGGCTGTAATACAAGTTGGTTCATCAGAAGGTCCACTGACAACACAGCATCATGGATCTGGCTGTAATACAAGTTGGTTCATTAGAAGGTCCATTGACAACACAGCATCATGGATCTGGCTATAATACAAGTTGGTTTATTTGAAGGTCCATTGACAACACAGCATCATGGATCTGGCTGTAATACAAGTTGGTTCATCAGAAGGCCACTGACAACACAGCTTCATGGATCTGATCTGGCAGAGTGTCTCCTCTTGTTGACTGCTATAACTCGGACAGGGCAAAAGGCTTCCTCTATCTACCTGACGGATGTTTTTCGTCTTGTAATCTTGGTAGAGTGCCTCCTTGTGGCGGCCCCTGGAATTTGGGCAGCTAAATTCTCTGTCGAGGTCTGTGAGAGTGACTGGGGCCAAAATCGTTCCTCTAAACCACCACGCCAGTGTATGCCACCTTGGTTTGTCTTTTAGATATTTCCTGGTCTTCTACTAGCACTGGCGAATATGTAAGTCTTAATGTAATTATGAGGTTGGGCCACCATGTAGATGTGATTACTTCAGCCTGATGAGATGATATGGTGATGATCATGATTATGTGGCGCCAGTAGAAGTATTAGACCTAACTTAACCAGACCATGACAAACATAGGAACAATACCTCTTTGAGAAAAATACCTATGGCACCGCTGGGAATCAAACTCGGAACCTCTAGATTAGTAACCAGGAATGCTGTCTATTAGACCAAGACTTAGATAGACGTTTTCCTTAGAGTAATTCACTGTTTCAGAAACTGGGTCATCAGTCCTTAAATGGCTTTCTATGTGCATTTATTTATGTGTATGCTCAAAAGACACAGCCATGATGCGTTAGAGGAGCCTTGGGAGAAGTGTATGTTCCCCGGACAGTGGCTGTTCTATCCCACGAGAAGTCTATGCCTCACAAAAGGTGTTTATTAATAGCATGGCAATGTCCTTTATCTACATTATATGTTGCTCAGAGGTGCTGTGGCTCATAAGCACTAATGAAACTGGTTTATGGAATCTGTAACTCTCGTTGGTGATGAGCTTGATGACTGACTTTGGTCAGATGGATGGGTACATTAATGGTCAGAATGGGCTACAAAAAATTCCTCTGGTTTGCATACATCCTTCACATCTTCACAGTCAAATACTTGCTGTGTGGTGCGCGCTGTCAAGACAAAGAATTTTCATCACTTTCTTTCTCTGCACGGTCACAGTGAATTTTACATCATGATTGTGGAACAATTGTGTACAAAAAATGGAAAAGGATGTTAGTGCCATTAATTAAAATTTTCAGTATTCAAATAAATGTGTCTTAAATATTGGATGATTATATTAATTTTATGAAAAAAATATGTGTATATCAAAATACCTCTACAAAACATAAAACAGTTTTTTTTATGAATATGTATAAAGGGAACAAAATTTATATGGAAAAAGAAGTAAGTGCCATCCTTTCGTTTTCTAGAAAACGCTGTAAGTGCCTTACTAAGTTTTTGAAAAGGATGTAAGTCAAGGGTTTATATTAACAAAAGATGGTAAGTCCATTGTAGTTTTGAGAATGTTTAATAACTTTACATATAATTTTACTCTTTCAATGCTAGCTAATATAAAAAAGGTATAAAATAAAATTTTGGATGGTTTTTTGAAGCAGAGTTGTTGGTCTTCAGTTTATTCCGCTTCTTCTTTCATCGTTAAGTATAAGCCACCTGAAAACTAAAAACTGAATCAGATGTCTAAATTTATTTTGGGTTTCTCAGCTAGATACACAAATTTTGACTTTTTATTCACTTTCAAAATTTGTTCTGATACAGTAAAACAATTTTATTTTAAAAACACGTATATATACCAGAAATCAATTGAAAAAGTTATCCGCATTTAGTAATCGAAATAAACTTACAGTACTGTACTTATTTCCTCCAAGCAGTCCTATTCCCCATCTTCTTCCTACACCTCCATGTTGCAGGCCTCTTCATCTTTGTTCTCTAACAGGGTATCTGTAGAAGTCCTTGTCTTCTTCTTTCTCTATATAATCTATCATTCCCAAAAGATCATTCTTCTTTTCTCGTGAGATTTTGGATTTAAAGTGTATTTTTGGCAAGTCATGAATATCCGGTACATTGTCAAGATTAGCATTTTTCTTTAAAACATCAACTTTTTTCTAGGATTCTTGTGGGAAATGCGGAAGTGAGAAATTTTACTTATAGCCAGATCTTTTGTATTTAGGTAGTCTTTAGCAAGGCCTTTAAAATCTATGAAATCATCAGTATTCATAGATGCTACAGTAAAAGGTGTTGTCAATTTTGCACTTGCAACTAACGCTTCAAGATCTTTAGGAGTTATCGCTTTCGCAGCTTTGCGTTTTTTTCTCAATCACTCCAAAATCACGGTCACAGTTCATGTAGCTGTGTCCACTAACAAGATATTTCACATCAATTGAACGATAACATCCTTTGTGGACTAATTAAATAATATACATTAACAGCATCTGGTTTTTGATTTGTGCTCTGCAATTATCGCACCATAACACAAACCTTTTACGAGGAAAATGGCCTCCAGTAGAAGCAACTTTAGACAAACAAGAAGCTATTTCGTTAGCGCCACGGCCTCCAATCCCTTCATGCCACATACACATATAAGCAGAGCCATTGTCTCCAACATGTATTCCTAGATTGTAGCAAGATAGCTGTCTACAACATAACTTGTTGTAGATCCATGCATAAGGTTGTATTAGTAGCCGTTGGAAGCTGTGAAGATGTAATATCTTGTTTCATACACTTATGAGCCTTTTCCCATTTTCGGTTCTGCAACTCTTGCTGGGCTTTTACTTCCTGTTTTGCCTTTTCGCTGGTCGTAGATTGCAACTTTGCCTTCAAAAAGTCACACTTTTTACAGGTATCAACTGCAAGAGCTTTAAATTTTAGGTTTGGAAAATCTTGTTTTAAAACTTCTGCGTAAAAACTGTATGTAACTGCATTTGCAGGATTTTGTTTTTTAAAAGCCACATCATGGGATCATTCGTTAATAGCACTGTAGGTATGTTTCAGTGTTTGCTGAAGTGAGGTGGTGTGGTATTAGTAAATAGGCATTATTGATGAGTCTGTCGCTAGTTAGTCCACTAGACATATCTTCTTTCTATTGACATGAGGAAAAATGCTTATAAATTGTTAGACATTAGTTGAGTGTCTATTTTTGATAAATTGAAGTTTGTGTTTATTAAAATGCTAGTATCAGTCAGTATTCACCAAACAAACTATTTTTGTTTATAAACAATACCAGGAAACCACAAACTAAACTGTTTTACATCAAATACCATCATATGTCTTCACAAATTATGTATTCTGGCCATCCTTAAACCTCCTCTCTGGAACTTTTATTTAAATGTCATAAAAACAAACATTTATAATTAATGTCTATCTTTATTTTAGTATAAAGTAGTTGCTGTGACCCAAATCAAACATGCCCCAACCTATCAACCCGGGATATCTCCACCCCCCTCCAAGTGGGAACTAACCGTTAGCTTGTGCTGAGAGACTTAAATTTATTGGTGACTACTAACCATAGAAATTTTGTTGTTACCTTGATTTTGATATTTTTTGAATCTTTATCAATAAAATTAAGAGTTTTTGTGTCCATCATGAGCGTTGCACAATATCTACCGCACACAGCGGTCTGAAGTTTCAAAATTGCTAGCTCCTGTGTACAAACATGTGCACCTTGAAGCTGTAATTTTAAAATTTGGATTCGATTTTTTTTAATTAATGGAAAACTGGGTCTGAAGAAATAAAATTGAAGATACTTTTTTCCATTTGTTTAAAGCAAATAAAAGTGTGGCCCAGGGTAACCATGCAATCCATTGTGAGGCCAACCCGGGAAATGGTGGGTACTTCTACTAGTCCTTAATAAGACACCCCTTCTTCTCCTTGGCAACGGCAATTCTAGGAACAATCATTAGGACACTCATAATATAATATCTACCTTTTTGGCAAAATTGATAGTCGCTGGAAGATTCTTTTTAATGTGACCAACATATATATATTTTTTGTGGACAAAATTGATAACATTTTACTCTATTGTTAGTGATCTTGCTAATATGTATAAGAAGTGACAACTGTAGCTCACATGACTTGACATATAAAATAATGGAAAGATGATCTAGTAACTTTTCTTCTATCTGTTGGCCTCTTCCTATAAAAACTGGACTTCTCACTACCCTTTCAAAGCACATGGGAACAAAGCTAACAGATATTTTATTTAGGTATTATGACTGTCCTTCACAACACTCCTTTGAAGCGATTCATACTTTTATTTCCAACAGACTGGGTTGTGAAATATATTTGTGACTTATTATGTTGCAGGTCATGTAACAACAGCAGTGATGCCAACATGTCAGATTCTGTACACAATCAACTTGGCCACTGGCCACATAACCTTAGCTCTATGTTGGCCAGTCTTGGTTGCACTCTGGGACTTTGTAATATCAGCCGCTTTGCCGTGCTCAGCATCCATTTTGGTGGTAAGACATACTACTATGAATTACTACTCAATTGATTCTTCACTAGACTATTACTAGGCCCGTGACCCACTTCGGTGGCTGCTTGGTCTAAGGCACCACTCTCGCAATAGACAGGGCTGCCGAAGACAGGGAGGTCAGTGTTCGAATCTCGGTTGGTTGTACAGAGTGTGGTTTTTCCCAAATTGTTTTCTAATTTCCCTCTACACAAATGCAGGTACACTTAACCTAAATTCAACTTTCCTTGTTCATAACACAATATTATCATAAGTAGTACATATGTGTACAACCCAAACTGTTAGTTTGATGGGGTGCTAAACAAACTAGGTCTTTAGACATTTAGACCTCGAGATAGTACACTTTGTGAGCGACCATATCCCTCGCCTTGGGATGACACATTTAGACCTCGATATAGTGGACTTTGTGAGTGACATTTTCCCTCGCCTTGGGATGACACATTTAGACCTCAAGATAGTAGACTTTGTGAGCGATATTTTCCTTTGCCTTGGGATGACACATTTAGACCTCGAGATAGTAGACTTTGTGAGCGACCATATCCCTCGCCTTGGGATGACACATTTAGACCTCGATATAGTGGACTTTGTGAGTGACATTTTCCCTCGCCTTGGGATGACACATTTAGACCTCAAGATAGTTGACTTT
>CABFVX010005889.1:8880-45651 GCA_902151425.1 Timema shepardi
ATATATATATATATATAAATTCTTAAATCCACAAACTTGTTGGAATATTCTAACAAACTAAAAAGTATCAAATATTTTGGAATCAAATTTTTTGGTGCATAAATAATTGAAATGCTGGTTTAAGCGCTGTTCTTTACCATTTGGTGTTTTCAAGGATTTTTGTTTGAATCACAACTGGATCACTTCATGTGAGATACTTCAAAACAGTTTTTGCTCTATCTTCATTTGCTATTTGGAATACAATAGTACAGCACGGTCTTTATAATCTGAACTTGTGCAGGTTTAGAAGACGTGGGGATTTGAACCTCCTCTAGTTCCCCTTGTCTTACTCTCTCCAACCTCACTCATCATTACACTGGTGGTCTCTCTTTATCTGACAGTGACAACCTGTTGTTGCTAGTGTGCCAGTGTTATTTAGTGAATTTATCGCACAATTGTTGTCCAGGAAATGAAAACTTAACATGTTAAGCCTAAAACAGAAATGTGTGATCTTAAACAGACCCAAGAAAGGCGAGACATTAATAAAACTATCTGCCTAGTATTCTTTGAGTATGTTTACAATTTTTTATACCAAAAAAATGCCACAAAGATACGAGAATGTGTTTCAAAGCCAAATTGATCAAACTTATAAGAATTGATTCTCGAATAATAATAAAATTAATTATTAGATAATGTTGTTATACATAGTTTTTTTTATCATCCCTTGATAATCAGTAAAATTTTATAATTCTAACATTGACAAGTTCAGATTTGGATTAGCAATACCGTGCTGTATTTATAAATATTAAGTGATATCTCCTCTCAATACTCAAATACTTTGATGATAGCATAGCACAAGGCAGCTGCAATTGATGCATGAACAAAGATGTTTTTTTAATAGCTACACACATTTAAAAGTAAAAATTTAAACATTTATATTCAGAGTATTTGTAATTTGTTTATTTTATCATCGGCAAAAAAATAAAAAGTTATTTCACAGTATATAACAATTTTATTTGTATTTCATCACATGTTATTTTAACTAAAGATTTCTAAATGTGTTTGAATTAACAACTTTGGGAACATTTTTCTTCTTCACTTAAGCACCGATTATACTTGCAATAAAACATAAACATGTGGTTTAATAACACTGTGTACAGATTAAGCACTGATTATGATAAACCTTTTAGCAAAAAACAAAATAATATGTTTATTATTTCTACTTTTCTGCTTAAATGCCATTTGCATTAGTGCATCAGCTTAGAGGCGCCGGTGGTATAAGTTCATTGACAAAAGGAATGCACCTTAAGACAGAACACCTAATAATAAAAATAATGTTTTGTTTCTATGAAATAAAATATTAATTTTTTTAGAATTAATTATATCAAATTGTCAAAAAATATAAACTATGAGAATATTAGTCTTTCATCAAGGAATTAATTAATGACATAAAGATTTTAAGTGCTCTACATTGCTTTTAATTCAGCTATGTATGTAATTGAATAAATATGATAGAATTGTAGAAAAAGTGAGTACAAATAAAAGTAAAAACATAACACATACTTACAAACACTTCATTATTTCAATGCAACATAGCATTTTCCTTAGGCAGTAGTCTTCAGTTTTCACTTTTATTTCTGCTTCATTTTTCTATAGTTTTATTATATTTATTTAGTTACATATTTGCTTAATACACTTTTATCTCATAAAAATTAAGCTAATCAGTAATTTTGATGGCTTTGACGAAGGTAGATATTTTCTTATCACATAAGTTTGATATGTAATTGTGATGTTTAAGAAAGCTAGTAATGTTATTTTTAAGCTTATTATTTAATTTATATATTTTTGCATGGATTGTATATTCTTTTGTACATATCCCCATCATTTTCGTTTTAGTAATTTTTGTAGAATGACTTTACTATTGTTTTGGAATTATGTGTTGGTAGATGTTATTTGTCCCCTTTACACACACAAATACACAAAAGCAAAGGATACGAATTTTTGTTTTTGCGTGCAATTCACAATTATTAGTCAGTTTAAAAGCGCGCTGATCCAAAACCTCCATTCCTGCTCTTTACTTTATCCCTGTGCAAACAAGCACTTTTCTTTGTTTAACTTTATTATATGCTTACTATGCATAAAAGTTCATATTTATTTATAAAACAAATACACCAGTCTAAGGCATTTTACTCTCTTTTGATGGGGATTTTATAATTCAATCCCCATTAGAGTGCACTGGAGTTAGTATTCCAAAATGCTATTATTACTATGGTTCCTTATTTTAACTTCACACTAATGTGGATACATTTCCTTCAGTCATTAAAAAACATTGAGTTGAACATACTAATTTAAAAATAATTGACCGACATATTTGCCTGCTGTACGTTATTTTGTGTCCAGTTTAGAAGCTAGTCTTAAAACATTTTCCCTCCACTGGTTAATTGCTATTTATTTTTATTTAAAAACTTTTGTCAAAATTTTTGATTGACAAACAATTAACACGCTTTATTATGTTTTTATTTTGAGTTAATCCACATCTGTTTTACATTTCCTAAGGAAATGGTAAAATGAATACATATGTTATAGAATTTGAGGGAAAGGGTTGCCTTTTAAAATATTACATAGCCATAGTAATTCATCTAGTAAAGGCTAATCTAAAACACCTTCTCCACACTATTTGATAAATTATGTCATTTAATATATTGTTTAGACACATTTCCAACTAAGAAGTTTGCATGGACTTGATGATTCACACACACTATTATTTTAATGTGTGTGTTTGGTTTTATAAGTACTGCTTAAGTTTTTTTTTAGTTTTTTTTATGGATATGTATTTATTTTAACTCTATGAGCTATTTACAGTTTGATTAAATTTTAATTGACGAGCACTCTAGACCAATAAAACTTATCTTTGTAGGACAAATTATACATAAGTGAATTTGTACGAATAAATAAAAATTCTTTGCTAAGCTTTTAGTAACTTTAAACATGTCTTTGTTATGACTGATTGAACTTTGCAGTTTTATAGTAGTGTAGTAATTATAACTTAATTTTTGCAATTACATATTTTAAGTTTTTTTTACTTTTTAAATATTCACTTAAGCACAATAATGTAATTGGTAATCATTATAAATTCCTGTAGAACTAATTTAAACGCTGTTGGAACATTAACTACGTATGTTATAATGATTATATTTTTTATCTATCTTTTTTTTAAACAAATCTACTAAACATTTTTTAAGTTCAGTCTTATGCTTTGAAATGGTTTTAAGCTTCACTTGCTCTGTTTTATAGAATAAATTTTGGACAAAAATATATTGAGAATGAAGTAATTAACTTTAAATTCAAACACATTTGTTGCAATTACTGTCACCCTTTAAAATTGCCAAGCTACTCGTGTTGAGATATTAGAAATGAGCACCGGAATGGCTTTTGTAATCATTTAAATTTCAATGCTAAAATAAATAAATTCGGCAAAGTTGGTCCAGTCTCGACGAGTCATGTACCAGGACATCTGTTGAGTGTGACCTTTACTCCCTTTGTGTGAGCTTTGTGTGCTTGCCCCCTTCAGAGCATCGTGTTTGAGCCTCACGGACAACTGCTAGAGATCAAGCTGCTTGATGCCGACGATGTAGCTGATGATGAAAGTCTGGGCAGGTGAGGCATTGGTCACTTATAACCTCACTTTTCCCTTTCCCATCCCGCCTTGTCTCTTCATATCATCATCCAATATTTTATTCAGGAAGATGCATTTGATCTGGTTTGCGAGAGGAGGGGATGACAATCATCTTTGACATGCCTTATAAATGGTAATGTATAATTATTCTTGTCATGTGCTTGTTCCCGTTTACTTTAATCTTTTGTCTCTTTCGTCACATGTAAATAAAAAGCTCATTTCAATTAAGGTTTTGACAAAAAATAATGTTATCCACATATTTGTTCCTTAGCACTGTTTGTGAACTTGTGTCAAATAGAAAATCATATAAAGATTTGAACTTATAATTATAATTCTAAACAACCCTTGACCACTTAAGCCAGGTTTAATGGTAGTACTCCTCATATTTAAATTTTACCCATAGTAAATATTTCTATTACCTTATTTAAGTTAAATGCAACAAAATGATAGTATAATTCACATTATATATACAGTAGAATCTTTTTAATTCGAAGTCCAGGGGATATCTAAAATACTTTTAAGTATCCAAAATTTGAATTAATTGTTTTTATGAGTATCGATGCAGCTGGTCCTCAATAAATCAATAACCTCACAATATGCTACATCTAAACTTACTTTTTATATCTAAATATAGCACACACACAATATATACATACATAAAAAAAAACAAGAAAAATTTAAACACAAACTATAAAAATTTGGAAAAATTGACATAAGAAAATTGCATTCTTAAATAATTTTTTTCACTTAAATGACATTGGAATGAAAAATATTAATGATCTTAGTTTGTAGTAGTTTGCTGATCTTGACACAATAAACAAAATTTTCAAGTTCTCTGATTGCATTAAAATTGTCACCAATGTTTAATTATCCAGATCCTACTGTATAGTGTGAATTATATTATAATTATTTATTGTAATATGTTCATGAACTTTTTATATGATGGTATAGATGTACATTTATGTATTTAAAAAATGACTTTCATAAAGTTCATGACAATATTACAATATAAAAAAGGAGATTTTTTGGAATATCCATTAGTAAGTGCAAATCATTTAGAAACTACACAATTTTTGGAAGCATGGGCAGGAACAAAGTGGAATGTTACATTCTTCATAACAGTAGGTAGTTTCCTGATGCTTTGATTTTGAAATACACACAAGCTATTCTTTCCTTTAGTTGGCCCCATTACCAGTTCTTTGAAGTAAAGTGACGTGCAACTAATTGTTACTCTGGTTCTTGTGACATTTTCCCTGGACATTTTGGCTTCACAATCTAATCACAATATTTATCTGTCACCTTGGGAATCGGGTGGAGGTGAAACTTCATTTAAGAAACCCGTCAGCATTTCTTATGACCGAATGAATAGATTGAAAACTGCAATAGCCTATATGATTCTAAACATTTTCATGTAGTATTTGATTTTAGTCTTTCCCAAGCCACTTTGTAACTAGCATGGTACAGGTAAAATTTGAGCACTGCTGTCGTGGACACTACTGATCATATGAACATCTTTATTATCTGGGCATTATTTCATGACCATAATTTTGTCCTTCCTTACAGTGAACTATCCAACACCTTAGCTCAGTCGGTAGCATATCTGCCTACTTAGCTAAGGCTCCCGAGTTTGATTTCCGCATGGCCGAAAAATTAAATGTTGGTGAAATGTAGGTGAACCCTTTCACAGTGTTCAAGTAATGCCTGGGGACTGGAGGTTGTGCATGTCCTAGTCTTAAGTTATATTATAAGGCATATGAAGCTATGACAGGACTAACAAACCGTTAATGTAAAATATATGGCTTGAATAAGAAAAACTGGCCCGGGCCACAAGCTGGAAACAGTAATGAATTTAAAACGAACCTTACAGTATACTCACATTTTTGCAACTTTTGGGTCTTCAGATTTTTTGGGACTTCTTTCCTATTTATCTGTAAAGTGCCGCAGCATCACTTTACTTTCCCAGCAACAAGTCAAATGTGATTGGTGACCAGCACTATATATCCATTTACAACATGTACCCTTTATATAGTAGCCCACAAAAAAAATAGTTGCCATACAATATGTGTGTGCAGGAGTTGCCAACATCTAAAGGTGTCACAGCAAGTTAAGAGGTTAACCCCAGGATAGGTTGTGAATAGGTCAAGAAAAGGAGACAAACTTTCTTAAAATAGCACCAGATTAGATAAGCTGGTTAGGTCAAGATAAACCAGCTCTACATGAATTTAGAAACATTATAAAAATGGGTCAAGATCAAAAGAGTAAAACTTGCATAAAAAATCTTGAAACAGTCCCTGATATTATACAGTTTAATAAGGTGTGAATCTAACAACCTCCCTTGGAAAGTCCTTTACAGGTTTGAGTCTCCATTGTTAATGTTTCTCCATTTTATATACAATTTTACTCTCCACATAATTGACAAGGAGAGCGAGTGAGATTGTGAAGCCACATATGTATGAGGGATTCATGTTTGAAAGACTACTGAACCTCTTAAGCTGCCAAAATATTCAACAAGTTTCTATAGAGGCCATGCGCAAATAAACCCCCCCATTTTTTCACATAAAGCGATTGGTCTGTGTTGTTGTGTAGACGCATAATAGAAAGTAAAACAATATAAATTATCTAGCTCTGCTTGTTTTGAACAATTTAAAAAAAAATAATGCACCTTTTATTGTTATTATAGAAGAACAGTTTATTTAGTTGCTAAACCTCACATTGAGGTAAACTTTTATGTTGATTTAAAAAATAAATTAAAATGTCATGTAGAATTATGGCTATTCTATAATTAAAAATATAAAATAAAGTATTCTTGGAGACTTTATATAAAATATCCCCCCCCCCCCTTCCAATTATTTGAATTCAAGTTCACAAACATTTTGTTAGATTACACCCAGTTCATCATTGTTTATTTATATAATTTTACATTACAACCTTAAGAACAGTGTATTACAAATTTTACTAGTGGCTCTTGAGTATATTTATTACTTTCCAAATTTGTTCGATTTTTATTGAAATTTATTTTAGCTAAATATATAAATCCATGCGCCAACTTTATGTTGGTAACTTTTAAAAATATGTATATTTTTTGCTATTTAAGATCTCACACATGGACCACATTTATCAAGGCAACAAATTGGCAACCTATTTCAAAGAACCGTGCAATATATTAGTAATTTAACTTTGAAATATACATATTTAAAGTAAAAGAAACATATATGTTTTATCTTGGTTTGTAATTTTGACTGCACCTTTGTTTATAAAATATAAATATATTTGCTGGGTGAATAATAAAATTCTATTAAAGGTAGATTACAGTATTATAAAAGTTAAAAATGGTTTAGCGGTTTCTTTTTATAATAAATGTAGTAAACTCATATGATCAAATCTACTACTATAACTTCTAATTTAAGAAAAGTTACTAACGACCTTGTGGATATTAAAACATGGCTTTCTAAAACCTATTCACTTTAACCGAGAAATAGTGGTTAAAGTTCCAACATTGAATCACTGTATTGCCTACTTGATCTTCTATTTGAACTCAATTTCTTTCCAAAGTTTTAATTTGTTGGTGACATGCTCTTCATTATTTTTGATATATACAGATTTGATAAAAATAGAATCAACAAAAAAGGAGAATTGACGCAAACTAAGAAGTTAAATTGGGAAATGAGTTGAGAGATAATATTGAGTTTAACTTATCAGAAAGAGTGTGTATTTAGAGTGATTGTGATAAAACACTTGTATAAAATTACATTATAATACTAGACACTTTAACATACATATTAAAATGTGAGTCACAGTAACATTACACAATCAGACTAAAAACCTCATGATATATGTATAAAGACATAAGTCAAATAGTCATTAAGAGCATATAGTATTAAACAAAAACACTGAAGTAGGTTAACTTAATTAAAGATAGTAAAAAAGTTTTGAGAATGATGCAAATAATATTAATGAAACATGTAATTTGATTGATCTTGTCTTTCAGGAAAACTTTTGAGTTCACAAATTTAATATTACAAATTTTACGAGACAGAAGTCCAAAGATTAAAGAACATTAGAGGAAAAATATAATAATGTGAAAAAAGGATGTATATATGTTTATAAATTAGAATTAATACAAATGATATGAAGATATAAAGAATTAGTAATTAAAGTTGAATTCTATTCTTATCTGAAAAAAGTTTGATTCCCTTGTTCCTTTTAAATCTGCTGTGAGAATATCGACATGTTTCGGCGCTGCGATGGCACCATCCTCAGGACTATATGAGAAAAAAGATTCAACGTAAGTCGTGGCAATACACAATGTTAGCCAATGTAAGGAAAAAGAAGTTAAATGAATATATAACATGAAAACATGAAAGTTATGACTATAAAAATGAAATAGCATATTTACCTAAAAAAGAAGGAATCCTGAAATGAGTTCTGACTACGACGAGTCGAATAGAACTAAATTGAATTGCAAAAAGATGTGCAAATGTAAACTAAGAAGTCATTTCTAGAAAGCCAAAGATAATAGACAAATGTATAAACGGGGGGAAGTGTATGATTAAACAAGATGTATGGAAGTGACAATCAAATAGATAGATATATAAATAAAAGGAGGTATAATATATTAAATTAGAAATTGAAACAGGCTTAGGAAGAGAGAAAGAAATGATAATATAGGATAGAAAAAGGTACTAAATCTTCTCGACTCTGGCCCGAACAGGTCATAGACTACGATGGATGGAAGGGCTGGAACAGTTAGGATGAAATTTAAGTTTGGTATGTTGTGGAAGTTTTCTAATGGTGTTGATAAGGGTTTGGTTTTCAAAGTTAGTCTGTTCGTTTAAAACAATTTTGTTGTTGAGCAAAGCAGTCTGGATGAAAATGTTCTCAGCGGTGTTCATAGTGGTGCCTTTGGACGAACTGTGAAGAAGTTTCATACATTCATTCATGGGTGTGGGCTGATGGCCGGATTGTTTTAGGTGTTCGGAGAATTTAGATTTATTTCTATCATATTTGAAGTCGCTTAAGTGCTCGGAAAACCTAGTTGAAATTCGTCTGCCCGATTGACCAATGTAAACACTATTGCATTCACATGTGAGTTGGTAAATGCCACTTTTATGGTATTGGCTGGTGCTATTGAGATTGGAGTTGTTCACAAATTTTTTGATGTTGTTGTTGGTTCCGAAGGCTATTCTCAGTTTATGTTTTTTGAAAATGTTGGTGATTTTATAGATTTCTTTTCCAGTGAAGTTGAATTTAATCCATTTGGTTTTGTTAGTAGAGGGGGTATTAGAATTGTTTAAAGTACATCTATTGTTCAGTTGGGCTTTTTGTTTTTGAAGAATACGATATACAAAGGAGTGTGAGTAACCATTAGAGGTGGCTAGTTGTTTAATAGTATTGAGTTCATCCTTGAAGTTTTTTCTGTTTAAGGGTATGTGGAGCAATCTGTAAATAAGGCTATTAAAGGCTGCTTTTTTGTGAATTAAAGGATGGTTAGAATCTTTAGGAATAATCACATCAGTGTGTGTTGGCTTGCGAAAAATTTTGTACTCGAAATTGTTCTGGTTATTTTTAGAGATAGAAATGTCTAAATAGTTGATACAGCTGTTGATTTCGTGTTCAACTGTGAATATTATATTTGAATGAATGTTGTTTATAATTTGAACTAAATCAGATGGAGATGAGTTAGGGATTTGTTCATAGATAACTAAGATGTCATCGACATAACGGCAATAAAAGATAACTTTAAGGCAAGTATTAAGTTGATTTAATATTTTATGGTCATAATGTTGCAGGAAAATTTCAGACATTAAACAAGAAATAGGGGAGCCCATGACTAGACCATCACTTTGGGAGTAACATTTATTGTTGAATTGAAAATAATTTTGCTTTGATACCGTTTTGAGGATAGATAATATTTGTTTGATGTATTCAGAGGAAGCATTATTGTTTGTTAACAGATCTTTGGTGATATCAATGGTTTCGTTAATCGGAACATTTGTGTATAAATTGGAAATATCTAATGAAAGAAATTTTGATTGAGCATTCAGTGGAACATGTTTGAGTTTATTGATTAGGTCATAAGAACTTTTAACGTTATAGGTGTAAGGTAGTTGTAAATTGTGTTGCAGCGTCTTGGCAAGAAATTTAGTAACTTTATATGCAGGAGCATTTTGATAATTGACTAAAGGGCGTATAGGGACATTGGGTTTATGAATTTTTGGAAGAGAAGTAAAATTAGGTGCTCTAGGGTTCATATTGATGAATTTGAAACTGTCCTTGGGAGAGATTATGAGGGGAGCATTTTTGAGTGAAGTTTTGATGTCTTTTTGAAACTTATTGGTAGGGTCAGTTTTGAGTTCTGTTATATTGTTGTTGTTGATGAAATCCATGGTTTTAGAGACATAGTCATTATAATTCATTAGGACAATAGTGTTGCCTTTATCAGATTTCACATTTATAATGTTGTTAGTTTTAAACTTGTTTCTAAGCTGTTTGAGAATAAGGTGTTCTTTATGGCTAGACTTGGTTTGATTGTTGTTGTTGATGATTTTGTAAATTTGGTTAGCTATTAGATGTCTTGTTTGGTTTTTAGAATCGGGATCAATATGTTTAATGGCTTCTTCACTATCAATGATGTAAGAATGAACTTTGTCAGTAATGGAGTAGTTGAAACAGTTAAATTTGTAACCTTTCAGAAGTATTGCTTCTTCATCTTGGGATAACATGAGGTTGGTTAAATTTAAGATTCTTGGATAAAATTTGTGATTTGTTGAGGTAGTTGGATTGGTGGCAGGTTTTTGTTGTTTGGTTAAAATATTAATCTTATGTTTAAGAGTGTGGGCTTTCTTGTCTAGTAATTTACTAATTTTATCCTGTATATGAAGTTGTATATTGTCCCAGATAATTGGGTGAATGGAATTACTTAGTTCAAGATTAAGCATGTATGCTTGCAAATTGAGAAATAGTTGTTTGCGATGTAAGTATGTTATTTCATTTTTGATTCTAGCATTCTGAACAAATTTGTTGAATTTATGGATTCTAAATTTATTGGATTTTATATTAACTTTGACATAATTAGGAGTGATATTATTGGCAATACATTGGTAATTGAACCACAAATTAGCGGTGGTCTTTTTTAAGTTGATTTTGATGTTAATAAATTTCTTACATTTAGATGCTTGGGTAGCATTAAGATTCATAAAAAACATATTTAATTTTAGTAAGGAACACTATATATACAGATTTGATAAAAATAGAATCAACAAAAAAGGAGAATTGACGCAAACTAAGAAGTTAAATTGGGAAATGAGTTGAGAGATAATATTGAGTTTAACTTATCAGAAAGAGTGTATATTTAGAGTGATTGTGATAAAACACTTGTATAAAATTACATTATAATACTAGACACTTTAACATACATATTAAAAATGTGAGTCACAGTAACATTACACAATCAGACTAAAAACCTCATGATATATGTATAAAGACATAAGTCAAATAGTCATTAAGAGCATATAGTATTAAACAAAAACACTGAAGTAGGTTAACTTAATTAAAGATAGTAAAAAAGTTTTGAGAATGATGCAAATAATGTTAATGAAACATGTAATTTGATTGATCTTGTCTTTCAGGAAAACTTTTGAGTTCACAAATTTAATATTACAAATTTTACGAGACAGAAGTCCAAAGATTAAAGAACATTAGAGGAAAAATATAATAATGTGAAAAAAGGATGTATATATGTTTATAAATTAGAATTAATACAAATGATATGAAGATATAAAGAATTAGTAATTAAAGTTGAATTCTATTCTTATCTGAAAAAAGTTTGATTCCCTTGTTCCTTTTAAATCTGCTGTGAGAATATCGACATGTTTCGGCGCTGCGATGGCACCATCCTCAGGACTATATGAGAAAAAAGATTCAACGTAAGTCGTGGCAATACACAATGTTAGCCAATGTAAGGAAAAAGAAGTTAAATGAATATATAACATGAAAACATGAAAGTTATGACTATAAAAATGAAATAGCATATTTACCTAAAAAAGAAGGAATCCTGAAATGAGTTCTGACTACGACGAGTCGAATAGAACTAAATTGAATTGCAAAAAGATGTGCAAATGTAAACTAAGAAGTCATTTCTAGAAAGCCAAAGATAATAGACAAATGTATAAACGGGGGGAAGTGTATGATTAAACAAGATGTATGGAAGTGACAANATTCTCCTTTTTTGTTGATTCTATTTTTATCAAATCTGTATATATAGTGTTCCTTACTAAAATTAAATATGTTTTTTATGAATTTTTGATATAGTTTAATTCTGTTATGTTTGTGCAAGTAAGTTTTATTTTTATTGAATATAGCTTGTTTGTGTTGGCTTTGTGTGAAGCATGTGTAATGCTTGTTGCTTGCTACTTGTATATTAATATTAATTAGTTTGAAGTTGAGTTTGGTAACACATTTTGTATTTTCATCGATGTTAACAGATATGTAACCAGTTTATTTACAGGTTAAAGTAATATTGCTTCCTTCTAGCTGTTTTTTCATCATTTAATCTTCTTATTTTAGCCTTACTTGTATTCCTATTTCTTTGACTAATTTAGTCTGCAGTTTTAATATATTGTTTTATGTATAATCATAACTATTTTATAGAGAATATATGGCTTTCTTCGTTCTAGATGACTAACAAGACGGATGCTGTACTTTCTAATTTGACATATTGCTTATTATGTCTATCCAAATGGTTGTACATAATGGTATAATATATAAATTACATTTTTCAGAATTGCAAATATCATCCCCTAGGAAAGAATTTGAGTTTATTGGTCTCTAAGATGTAGGTGGTTTTAGTAGGATTTATTGTTGGCTGTTTCATTGTTTTATGCAGTCAACTGTGAATGTTTATTGTAATGCCCTAAGGCTATGGTTTCATCGTGTAAACTTCAAGAGGTCACTCTCGAACTGTGGGACTGGGACCCGGGATTTCCAGGGATTCAAAATGACGATTATCTTGGAAGGTAGAACAGAACAATCTAAAAGTCAGTCCTTGTTTATTAACAAACATCGTGTTTGCTTTCGTGTGCAACTAACAAAACAAAATTATACTTAGTTTAATTGTTGCTTTATGCAGGTAGGAAAATCTGGATAATCCATGGTTAAGCTTAATTTGACTAAAATGAAAGTTCCACATCAATCTTACTTAATTTACCATATTGTTTCGTACCCTTTGACATTGTTTATTAATTTCTTACCATTTCTCTAAACTTGTTATTCTTAACCATCTTGAATTGAGACTTTTATTGGAGCACTTTCTGTAATATGTATTTAGCTAGGTCACATTTCAAAACATTCGTATATGACTGGCTGGCAGTTTCTAGAACTCTCTTATTAGTTTTAGTGATCTTATCTCTATACTATCACACTTTATGCTTCCTTAGTAACTATTTGGTTTTCTCAACTTGCTATAATCTAATTTTCAGTATTTTCTATAGTAGGTAATTAAATGTGGAAGGATATACACACAAGAAGAACACTAATTAATCAAAGACAAACACAATACAGGAAAGAGTGATAGGAACAAATAAAAATACAAACCTAATACAGGAAAGAGGATTGCTAATGTATAAAACACAAGCCTAATACACAAAAGAGGGATGGTAACATATAAAACACAAACCTAATACAGGAAAGAGTGATGGTAACAAATAAAAATACAACCAAATACTTGAAAAAGTGATGCTAACATAAAATATAAACCTAATACAGGAAAGAGGATTGGTAATGTATAAAACACAAGCCTAATACACAAAAGAGGGATGGTAACATATAAAACACAAACCTAATACAGAAAAGAGGGATGGTAACGTATAAAACACAAACCTAATACAGAAAAGAGGGATGGTAACGTATAAAACACAAACCTAATACAGAAAAGAGGGGTGGTAACGTATAAAACACAAACCTAATACAGGATGGAGTGATATGAACAGTCAAAACATATAGACACAATATAGTTCAAAGAGGAATCCAGTTCACACTTATCACAGCTGCACCTGCATCTAGAGGACTAACTATTATTTCTTTGTCCAATGGTAATATTGAAAAGTATGACTTTTACCCTCATTTTTACTCTTCAAGTCATATTATTGGTATCCATCATCTGTTCCTCACTCTTTTGTGGCTCGAGTCTCCCGTAAAAACAATGGGAACATCAAAAGTGTTCATTTTCTAAGATCTATAAGTAATTTGTAATTCTATTTTAAATAATTAAATGCATTAAAAGTAGAATTGAGCCTATTAAAAGTTAGTATGATAAATACATACTTTACTATGCCATTTTCTTATGGGGCCTGCAAGAAACTGCATATAGCTCAAAAACAACAGCTCCATATTTAATCCCCGTCCTCACTAACTATCTCAACACTTCTTCATACTTTCTTCGCCTCAACAACATCCATACATAGTCATACATGCTCTTTTATTCTTAAAATTCTTATAGTTCTGCTTTTTCGCACATTCTTCTACAACGTTTAGCCACGTCTTATATGGCCTACTCATTCCTATTGATCCACACACTCTACCATCATATATTTGCTTCGTCCCTCGATCTACACTCATCCTCTCAACATGCCCAAACCAACATAAGATGCTACTTTCATATTGACCCATTGGATTCCCTTTCAAACAGCACTCTTTCTGTCCCCATTCCATTACTGATGCCCATATGAGTTTTTCCACATATGATAAAAAAAACTCTTTTTAGAGAGCATGACCTAAATAGTATTTTAGAACTTTTTTTTTATAACCACAGATACTCTTAATATCCATTCTTGCGTGACTATCTAATAGGTGGTAAGTAGAAAGTACACAAAACACCAACCTTTTTGCTATTTGTTTAAATTATATAGCAAAGATAAAATAAATTATATAGGATTCAAATATAAAATTTATTTTTTTATGTTTAATTTTTTTTAGTTTTTTTAAACTTTCCTTTACTTAGTCATATTGTAAGTTTAGGTATATAACTTGTTTGTTATTCTTAAACTCATCTGCTATTTGTTGTGTGTACAAAATATCAATGCTAATTTGTTTTTTATTATTTTGTTTGCAAAGCTAATTTTAACTATGTGTTGTATAAAAATTGTTTGGAATATTGAAACAGTTGAGACTTTGGTCATTATTAAAATGTATATCTTCAATATTTTTGCCGTATAATTTATATAATCTTTTAATAAAACCATATGTGGAAGGTGTGGTTTGGACAGGTTTGGAACTGGACCTAGGAGAGTAATACACCATCATGTATGCTACTATATAGTTTAAGAGTATGTATAATGATGGTTATTAGTTTAGTAAAAAGTGTTTACATTATAAACATTTTGTTCTTAATTTAACAAGAAAAATAATATCATTATATTATATAGATAATAACTACACAAATTAATATAAGGCGTATAATATAAAACTGTATACATATCATTTATTCATTTAATTTTTGTCTTCCACTATGTTTTAATTAAAAACTTGTTTCTCTTTCCAAACAACTGTACCTACAGCTTTGCAAGTGTCTTAGAATTTCCTCTGTACTCAGGGGTGTTGCACGAAATATATTTTGGGGGGAGTGAACCAGTGTTTTTCCCAACTCTAAGCATTTTGAAATTAGAAAAATTTCTAAGTGACAAAGGAGAGTACAAGGGCAGTGGGCAATATGGGAGGCTCCCAGGAAAATTTAAAATTTGTGCAATAATTAAGCCTTGAACCGAGATTTTGGGCAATTGTATTTTTAAATGTATTTGTTGATCCTGGATTTTTTAAGCTACAGGGCTCTTTCAGTGCATAAGGAAATAACTTTAATTATTATTTATATAGATTTGCAGCTATGTCGTTCAAATTGTGTATTTATAGATTAAAAAATATAACTGACTATTACAGAGTTTTCCGACATTTTGTAGTTTATGACCACAACCTTTCTCTCTGCCACTTGATAACTTAAAAGTGTTAAAATCCTATTTTTCAAGTTTCTGTTTTACTGTGTCTTACTACCAGCCCGACCTATCTACATTTTACACCAGTGGGATGAGTAAAATTTAGAGGCAATATACCCTTATTTTCATATGGGGATATTAGGATAAACTACCCCTGGCCAGAATTAAAATCCTTACTTAACCTTCACTAACAAACCAAACCAAAAGAGCGTGACATTAAACTCGCATGTCCACAAATGCTTGTTTTAATTATTATAAATTGCTTAAAGTAATGCTAAATGTGATTAATATGTAGTAAAAGAGAATCAACACGCCCGGGGGTAAGGGATGATTTTATGTTATGCTAGCAGTATTACAAGGCTGCCACAGTAAACAAAGTCAGCAAGAAGCTATCAGAATGGAATAGCCAAAAGTAACCTAAGCAGTAACTTGGTAGTTTTAAGCACTTTAACAACTTACAGTTCTATTAGAATTTCGCATCTTGGAATAATCATTAAAATCCTGGAAAAAGTAATTATAGAGCTAAAACCTCTATATTGTGACCCCACCCAAAACTCGCTGCAACACCCAGCTTGGAAACCACTGATTGTTCTTATAACACACTTGGAAGAAATATTTAACTAAGTTTCCTGAGATGTAGAACTAGCTCATCACTTTATCAAAAACCTAGCAGTTTGGCCAGGTTTATTTAAAAACATTTTCAGCTGTAAAATAAAGCAATAAAAAATTTGAATTTATCAATATTGCTACAGTATTTTGATACCCGTCTACCAATGTCATGCTCCATAACCTCATGGAAGTTGCCCTAAAATGTTAATACTGGTACGTGAATAAACTATTCAAAACATATTCAAATTTAGCTCGTGAGGGTGATATTTTATGAAATAACTAATGACAAATTCAAAATCAGCACTCAAACAACTCAGATATATGAGATTTCATGTAAATCTTACACTAAACAACTGATTTAAAATGTTAATGGATGAATTAAAAAAATGTATATTTTGTTTAATGTAGTCTACTTAATCAAATGAAATATTACAAGAGTTGTAACAATGTAGCAAAGCCCTAAGTTACTCCTCTTCCTTCTTAGTTATTTTGAGCCTATTTAAATTGCTTTCATGAAACCCTATTTTAATAATTAATGAAATAAGGTACATTAGCTCAATTCAAACTAGTATGGATACTTGCTCGAAAGATTAATGTACATTTTAGAAGTCAAACACTAACACTAATCTGAATGTCCTCATTTCATCAGTCAGAGCTTCAAATAAGAACACAATAAAATGTTGCAGAACATTCACTGCATTTATGCCTTCAAAATTTAATAAAGCCCTAATTAAGGCATTGGCTGTACAACATATGATAATTTGAGTCATAAAACTACGACAGTCTAGCAGCCAAGGAAGTCACAACTAAAAACACTAATCAATAAACAAAACATTGTCTGGCATCTCACAATACTGCCACTTCAAGCATTGCTGGCTGAGGGAAATTTTGCTAATGGGCAGCTCATGTTCCCCTACCATTTGTTTCCATACCGCATTCGGCATGCACTCACTGGCTGTTGTCTCTGCCTACTGACAACGGCGCTACTAGACTACTTGATTAACTAAACTTTCTACAATCTACTACAAAAGGAATCTCCTTTCAATGTTTGATGATTTTTGAAGTTGGGATTTTTTGTAAAGTAGAGATCAACATTTCGGAACTTTTAAATTTGTCTGTACAAGTCTATGGTTAGGGACTTTCATAATAGAAAATAAGCCTAGAATTTCCCAACTCCAGATCTAAAATCTCACAAAATTCCCAACTTTCAAGCTTCTAACTAAGATTGGGGGGTNAACCTCCAACCCCCGCCCAGTGCGACACCCCTGTCTGCTTTATTGTTATTGTAAAATACTAATTACTTTGTAATGCTCACATTTATTTTCTCTCACATGTAGCTCTCCAATATTGGCTTAAAATCTCAGAAAATTCAGCTCATAGTAACTGGTCTAATATTTCAGCAGTGTTTGGAATTTATTTTATTATCAAGAATATTTAGAAGTGAGTGTTAGTTGAGCCAAAGTTGTTGGTAATCCTCAGAACGTTTTATGTTTAATACTACCCTTCAAAATCATAAGCAGCTTTCGGCAGTATTTCACTGATTTTCCAACTCATTTATCAAAGATCAACTGACTGTTCTGTGCAAATCTTAAATCAAATTCAAATTAAATGTATTACTTTCTATGTATATTAGCTTCTTTGCTCACTTGAAATAAATTTTTCTGATGATAAATAACCATATTAACCTAAAAATGCTCACACCATAGTTTAATTATTAATTGTAATTTATAGTTGCTCTTTTAACACTGACTGGCACTTTAGTGTGTGTTGTGGTTGTCTAGATTGTTAAAAAAAATATTTTTCAAATGAATCAATAATAATTGTATTATTGTGTTTAGGACTGGTTTTGGGATGTTAGTTATGTTGTTCGAATAAACGTGATCCAAATATTTTACAATTTTTCACCTATAAGATTATTTTGTTAGTAATGACTTCTGATACCAGTTATAATTAAACTCCTGTCCACTTTAACCGGGCGTTTTCTTCCATAGTGGCTTAAAATGTGTCAAACATTCATCACATATTTGACATTTTCATACCATTTCAAACATTGTACTATTGCAAAGTAATGTATCTTAACAGCAAACAAATATTTTAACCACACGGCCGCAAATTTTATCAAAAGTGTCCACATGCACCACTATGGTAGCGTTTATAATAACTCTACTGATAGGCGGTTTGTAAAATAAGATCTTAATATAGTAGCCATTACGGTAAAATAGCAACTACCATGCTAACATAGATACATTATTTATTAAGTATTTTCCTGAGAACCATGCTACATTATACCTATTGATATGTTAGTAGACACATCTATCTTAAATAAAAAGCATTCAAAATAGCAGATTCCCCCCAAAAATATTCAACAATCATTTTATTTTAATTTATAAGTTTCTTTATACATTAGACTAGTATACGGCCAACTTTTTATTTTGGGTATGCACAGCAGAAAATGAATTCTGCGTGACTCCACCCAGTCCAACGGTTTTAAGGTTAATCAGAACTAGGAAAGTATAGCTTTATTTTTTCCTGAAGTGAATTTCAAAGTTTAAAGGTTGAAGTTCTTTTCCTATGCCCACATCTTTAATATTTGGAAACATCTCGTTAAAAACATTTGTAATTTGGTTAATTCATAGTGTTGAACTCTATGATAAAACTTTTTATTTGGTCAGATGTATTTAAAATATTAGTAAGTACAAGTTAATGAGAAATGGAGACAGTGCATGGTTTCTGTTCATACCAACTTCATATTATTATTGAACAATGATGGGTGCCGCTCTGGTCTATGGTCGCATAACACACATAATTCGCTGTCGTGGTGTATCGTTGGTGGAACACTAAGCTAGACAACAGCTAGGATGTGGCATCTCCATGGCTTTGATTGTCTGAATGTAAGTTTTGTATTAGTAACAAAGTGAACGTTTAACCCGAACGGTTAGTAAGACCCGATGCTATAAAAAAGTCAAGTCATATAACCTAGAAAAAACACATAAAGGAATATTTACCTGTTATAAGTAAGTTGAATTTTAAGCCGATATTGGACCATTTACTTAATTCCCTTACCCCCTACCTTTGCACTTAGAAAAAAATCCTTCTAGAGTGACCCAAAAAAGCTCCTTTTATTGTGGTGCATGTAAAATCACCTTCACTTGTCAAACCAAACATGGGAATCAAACTAGGTAACTCACAAGTGGTTTTTCAGGGGATGAATGCAGTAGAGCGTGAGGTTCACTCACCCATTTGTCCAATGTCAGAACAAATTTTAAACAGGAAAACAGATTAATATGAATTTTTTTTTGCTAGTATTAAAAAATAAGGTGATATATTTTACTGGTGAGATACAATATTTCTAACGCTATTTAAACCTATACTGACTTGTTTTATGTGAGTTTGTATTCTTTACTGTTTTTCGATTAAGAAGGGAAGCTATACATCTGGTATTGTAAGATAAATACTTATTTGGAAGAAGGAATGAGGAGGTAAGAGGATAGAAAACATATATTAAGGAACAAACACAATATGGCTTTTACAATGAAAAGAACACAATTTACACTGTACATTGCTGTCATTGGAGATATAAATAATAGTTGCCTCTTGAAGAAAATCGATCGTTACTGCCCAATCCTCTGACCAAGGTTTCATTCTATTGGAGCTCATCAGGAGGGAGTTTGACATGCACTACACAACTTCCTGAAAGAGGAAACCAAAAAACACCAAAGGATGAAAAAGAAAATTTGTAAAGAATGATAGTACACTTAGAAATTAAATATATTATTACATTCATATCATTATCAGTTTTAGGTGCCACTATTCTTAGTTCAAAATAAACATGTGTTGTTGTTGAAACTGTTTATCATTTGTGACTAATAAATTATATATATATATATATATATTACTTCTAATTATAAGCTATTACGACACCCCCTAACAATACCTGGCTGACTGGGGTGGCAACTAGCCCCAACTGCCGAGCAAAGTAAATATTTTCTTTTTGACAGACATAATAATGCTCAGTGTCCTACCCACTAATGGGCCCACCCTCAATTTCCGGTGGACAACACTCCTTCCTTTTGATTAGGTAAATTACATAAAACTGTAATGAATTTTAGTTTGCCAGAGCTGATTGTCAAATAATCCTTTCCCTGATGGCATGTGCTGGATGCAATTTGTAACAAAATATTGTAATATTTTGCATTAAATAGTGTTCAATTTGCTCAATTTTCATCATTTGGGTCACAAGTGTACATGTTTTGAATAAATTTGTTTGAACAGTGTAGGTTTTAGATGTTTTGAGTAACCTAATTTCTCAATTTTTACATGGTGTGGTGAATTTTCGCTTTTCATTTGCCACACATGTGTCTACATTGAAAAATAATTTGACCACCTCTTTTAACTATAGCTTCTATTTAAATACATATATAGACTTTCACCCATAGAATCGCAAAAAACTACAGGCAAGTAGCGGAATTTGTCACTAGTTTGCTTATATGATACTTTTATTTTATTGTTGGGTATTATATGTGCCAGTATTGACTGACTGTGGCTTAAAGTATCTGACCTGGCAAAAATAAACCAGCATTTGACCAGAAAAAAATATACGAAACTACCATCGAGAGAGACTCTGATTGAAATAACCTTTTTCTTAGTCAAGGATCATTTCACAATTTTTGGAGTTTTGAAACATTATACAAACAGTTGGTCTTTTTAATGTTATTCAATTCCACAAGAGTTAAAATGATATTTCCTCATTCACACCGCCCTGCTTTGAGCTCAAGTTAAAATACAAAACATTAAATTTACAAAAGCTAAAAATAATTATATATTTCTTATCGTGTTTTAATTATTTTAATTTTTAACCATTTTATACTTTTATTTGTTAAATTGGTTCACTTTGAAGGGCTCCAAATTTTCTTGTGTACACTTCAAGGTAGAACACCTTTCTTTATTGTTTCTGCTATGGTGCAGTTTATATGTCATAATAGAGCCGATCAAGGTAAGCTTTCACAGAAAATGAGCTGTACAGTCTATTATTAGATTTCCCTCATAATTGCAACATATTTTCCATAGATCACAGCTGCCAACTATTTAACCTTGTTTAATCTGAATGTGAAATTATTTTCAAACTTTGATTCAATTGTGCATCATCTCTTGAGTTTACGATAAATATGACATAACCTCCTGCACTACTCCCTTTACTAGTGGTTGCGGTCACCCTAGTTTGTTTAACTCCAAGTATCGTCCTGCCTCTCTTCTGTGTGCACTGTTATCGTAGTTAACTGCTTGGATTAACTTTGCTTTGCCCCAATGTCTCTGTCGTCAGTTTGAGGTTGAGGACCTTGGGGGCCAAATCTTGCACGCCAGACTATTTGACAAAGATCCTGGCGAAGACGACTTCTTAGGAAGGTATTGGAACAATATCTAACTCTGTGGCTAAATTATCTTTTGTTAGTAAAAAATTTAAAATATAATTTTATATATTTGATTGACACCTCATTAATGTCTTTAAGAAGTAATTTATATCAAATATGGTGGCTTAAATTTAAATGTAAACATACAATATTATTTTTGTTTTATTTTTGTGTGTAGTTTTTTTGAAATAATGTAATCAATCTTGTATTATGCAAGATTTGTTTCAAATATTAATTAGGATGACGTTAAGAAATTGAATACTATGATTTTAATTATAAAAGTATATATTTGAATATTAAAGTCAAAGACAGAAAAAATCTAGGAATGTGATGGATATTTTACTGTAGAATGGGGGTTTTTGGCTATTTGCTTGGTGTTAAGTTCTGTATTTTATGGTGGTCATAGTTTTATCTTGATAACTGACGCATGACTCTGAATTTCTTCTCTTTCCCTATTATAAAAAATTGTCCATTAACTTTATGTTAAACTTAAATTATTGGTTAAGCAATTGCTATCATACTTGCAACACATGTGCTGAGCTGTAGTTCAAAATATTTTGCTTTAAATGTTATTGCTGAGTGTTTGGTTTGTAAAAAAGAAAATAATATAGTTTATACTAATGTTAACATGTACATTTATTCAATGAAGGGGCATGTCATCTTTCAATACTCTTAACTTGTATATATTTTATGACTCATTCTGTACAGTTTTTTGTTCAAAATATCATCCTCCTTTACATCACTGATTATAACCATTTACAGCTTTGTACAAGCTTACAAACTGTACAGCTTTATTTTATAGATGTATGATCAAGGACCTCACTCCTTAGGAACTTCTGGACTTGGTCATTGGAAGTGGGCTGAAGGAAGCTTAGCTGCCCCCCAAATATTTCAAGATCTGGCATAGGTTTTGGAAGAAGGGAATGGTTAAGATGAATTTCATTTTGTGCTATAGAGATTTTGGATTCATCTTTTCCCCATCCATTCCATTGGCTTGGTTGTTGAGTTTTATTCCTCATTATTTTTTAGCGATGCCCTTTCCCATGCTTTAGCTTTTCTTTGCTCCCTTTCCCAGGTATTTTTGTACATTTAGATTTTTTTAAATCTTTATAAACTGCTGCTTTAAAAGAGCTTAACCCATTCCCTGGCTCGTGTTTAGCACAGTGATCTTCACAGGACCAGCAGCCATTTTCTACTTGTATATTCTTATCTGAAACATATTTTCGTTACTCACTTATTTTCTCATTTATTGTTTGATTCATGGTCATAGTATAGCATTGAACTGGTAGCCCCATCTGTTAGCTTCAATATGAATATTCAGACTGGCTAAAAGTACAGTAGTTCATCGATAGATGGGATTACAATAACTTATTGCAATGACATGTTTTTGTCTGAAATAAATAAAATATTGCTCCAGTACAAACATGAGCTTTATTTTCTTCACATTGTTATATCAACAGTTGTTGAATATCTGTTATGAGCAATGCAGCATTAAATGAGAAACTTTTTAAATGAAGATAAAAAGCTGTTATCAAATTCCAGGACACTCTTGACACATATTCAAGAAATGATGTCATTATGTGAAGAAAATTAATTTCTATGTTTGTACTGGAGCAATTTTTTATTTTGGCCAAAAAAAGTTTTGCCATAAAAACTGCAAAAACACTGGCTTTTTCTAGCATTCCCTTCCATCCCACCTAAATGGTACAGTTTGTTTTTCTGGTTTGGTAACTGCCTTTTCATCACTGCCCTGGTAAAGCCTATGATAGTAATAATTATGACCTACAGATTTTAGTTTTATAAACCTTTTACCATCTCTATTAAACAGTGATTTTTCTCAATTATTTCACTTTTATGTTTTATCATAGTGAAATTTGAGTTATGATGTCTTGATTATGAATTAAATATAGTTTTACTTTCATAAGTTATATATTTTGTTTTTATTTAAATGTGTTTGTTTTTATAGCTTAAAAAATAAAGTTTTCACCCTTGTACTAAAGTTTTTATTATTCAGTCATTTTATATTTTCAGGGCTACTGTTGATGTCAGCAATGTCGTTAAAAAAGGGAATGTAGATTTGGTGAGCATCAAATTTTTATTACAATTTCTTTTTCAAATCGTCATCATCCTATATATTAGATATATTTCTTGGAAGAAGTGGATTATTTAAGCATTATCACTTTTGAATTTATTTATCTTTTCTTTATTTAGTATACAGAAAGTAGAAGTTTGGTGCTTACATGAGGTGTAACCACAAATACTGATGGGTAGGGACACAGACTTTTCGCAAACAGCGTTTCCACGAAATATTTGAAAATTCCATTTCTAAAACTTTAAAGGTATTTATCAGATATATCGATGTTTTTTTCATGAAATCTTATTATTATTCGTATTTTAAAACAAAATTCGTGTTTTTTTAGGCAAAATTTCATTTGTTCGTTAACACTCAAAAACATTAGCGGCCATGTTAATTTCGATTGTCGTAAAAATGCAGTAGTGGTTGAGGTTAAGTCTACACAGCCTTTATCATCGATGTCAACAAATCAAAGAATAGTCGATATATAAACAGTGGACTCCCAAAGATAGATCGTAATTTTATTCTCTTCCATGTAGACTTAAATATACCTAAAAACCCATGATTTTATTATACTGTGTTTCAAATCTAATGATAATATATTTATTATGTATTTATTTTGGTAGTTTAAAAGTATTCATGGACTATTTTATTCAGTATACTATTGAAATAGACGTTATTTGTATTCCCTTTCAGACAAAACATTTTTTGTGATTTCATTATAGCTATGTTACCGTGAGTGAGAATATTTTATCGGTCTTCATTTATAGTGTGATTTTATATTATAGTCGTAAAATATATTATGGGGAAAAAAAAAGTTTTTTCCAGGCTTTTTCCAGGTTTTATAAAACCATTTTTAAGACGACATTTATGTTTATTTGAGAATTTTCATGATGAAATTCAAAATTTTTATGACAAAATTTCACACATTTACTTAACCATATTATAGGGTCCCTACTGATGGGTTAAAACTTAAAACCTTTAGACCTTTAGTGCAATATTAGGCAAAGTACAAGTGATTTTGATCTGATTGTAAGCCAAATCCAAGGTGCTACTATGTTTGGTTGTATTGATCGTTTGTTTGAACAACAGTTATTAAAAAAATATTGCAAAAATAATCATTATTACTCTGTACTTCATCTTGTACTTTCTATTCAAAATATAATACAAACATTATTTTCCAAATGGGAGTGCCATACTTCTAGTATTTGTATGCCATCAACACCAAGATGATATCAAGAGAATTGTGCATTCATTCTATTTTTAATTATTATGTTCAATAAAATAGTTTTAAAAGTATCATATACTAAGATTTCTCTACTTTATATCCATTTTTGTTTCCAGCCTGTGGCCTGGGACAGTTGTTTATTCAAGCCATATATTTTTCAATTCCGGCTTGCTAGGCTTGTCGTAGATATAAGATAAAACAATCATAATTGAGTTAAAATTCTTTATGAGCCCAATAAAATAAGAAATATAAAGTTAGCATAAAATGGCTACATTTGTAATCATAATGCTAATCAATTAGAATTACTATACTTCCGAGGACAGAGAGATCGAGGTTCGAATCTGTCGGGTGAATTGGGGGTGGGTTTTCCAAAAGGTTTTTCACTCTCCCTCCACATAAATACAGGTATACTTTCTCTAAATTCAAACTTCTCAATTCCTAACCCATTAGTGTAATTAGTACTCATACGTAAAACCTGAACGGGAAGTAATATGGGGCACTAAATTTAATAGATTAGAATTAATTTCAGAAATCCAGGCAAATTTATTTTACTATTTCAAATTTCAATGAAAAGATTTTTTAAATAAGTAATGAAATTGTTATTTAATTTTTAAAAATATTTTTAAGCACTAAAATATAAATTTAGAAACTTATTCTCATCCTTTCACTGCCCTATCTTAAATTCTTAATTTCCAAGAACCTTGTTGGTATACATTTACATATGTTTCATAAAGCTTTCAAATAGATTGTTTAACTCATTTTAAAATAAAGCAGGAACTAATTTGATAATTCAAATTATTAGAAAGCCATAAATATTGTTTTATTTTAATAAGTTCAGAGCTAGATAAAAAATGTTGGAGAAAGTAAATAAAGATGTTAACCCATAAAGTGTAAATTTGAAAATTAAAGTTAATTCAGGATTGTGAAAATAAATTAACTAATAATATTTGTGATCTGTACTTGCATTATGTAGGGATAAAATGACTTACCTTAAATATACAAAATTGTTCTACACTAATATTGGGGTGAGGTATTTGAATCAAAAGAGACAATTATCTGGAAATATAAAAGATGACATCTTGTTTTGGATCATTTAGATTAGATAAATCTAATTTTCTTTTATAACTCTTAAAGTCCAAATTGTTTTCTTTCTTACTATTATTTAAATTCGTATAAATGTTTATACAATAACTCATTTAATACTTTCATGACTATTTGTTATAAAATAAATGTTGACTATTTCAAAAGAACATTAATGTGTAAATTAACTTTGGTATGAATATAACTGTGAACTGGGGTATATGCTTCAATTTAGATAAGATGTCACATGTGTTTGGTTTGATATAAAAATTCATACGCCTTTTTAAAACTAAAATAATGACTACAAGCTTGATAATCCAGCAAAAAGTTAAAATCTTAAAGTTTTGTCATTACTAGACGACAGATTTTTAATTCGTTAAAGTAGGCTCTCTAATTGTGTTATTTAGGCTTTATAATTAAAATATAGGTCATAAAAATAAACTAGGAAACATTGCACTGCTTTCATATTTGCTTTAATTCAACTATAAAAACATACACACAGAGGAGATTGTACATCCTTGTCCACATTTGGTATAACTTTCAAACATTTTCAACAAATTTACCACAGTTGGTTTGCCTCAAACTTGCTGTCTAGCTATTACACATATTTAAGCAATAAATTGCGTGGTAATGTTTGTGTTCCAGTGGCTAAACTTGGAGCAAGCCAAACATGGGATGGTTCATATTCGCTTGTTATGGCTTCGTTTGAGCTCTGATATTGCAGATCTTAAGGCTGTGAGTACTCTACTATTTTTTTATTTGTGATCAAAGTTATGACTATTAATATCACACGGTTTAAGGAAT
The DNA here is from genome assembly GCA_902151425.1 of Timema shepardi. Lineage (NCBI taxonomy): Eukaryota > Metazoa > Arthropoda > Insecta > Phasmatodea > Timematidae > Timema > Timema shepardi. Next base: position 35,720 of record CABFVX010005889.1, read on the forward strand.
CACTATCGAACTAGTTTAAATTTCTGGTGAAGATCAAGGTTAAAATCCTTACCAGGTGCACTGTTAAAATCACACGGTTTAAGGAATCACTATCGAACTAGTTTAAATTTCTGGTGAAGATCAAGGTTAAAATCCTTACCAGGTGCACAGGAGATGGTTTGCAATGTGTGATTAAGCACTGAGAATTTTCCCTCCAACCTCAATGCTAAAGCGGGTTCACTCCCTTTAAACTATCTTTCTCGTCATATCTTAAACTAAGCCATTAATAACCATGGTAATAGACTTAACCATTTTAAAAAATTAACAAAATCTTTCATAATTTAAAAGTAAATAGCTCAAAACCCTCATTAATTATTATTAAACCTATTTCATTAAAATAATATATACCTAATTTTATTAATTTGCATTTTTGTTTCTAATAATTCAGTTATGATTTTGCTACAGGCTATAATAGAAACCCAGGAGCTCCGTGTAACGTCTATGAGCACAGCCTTGCTGACTGTGTTTGTTGATTCTGCAAAGAACCTACCAGTGAGTTGACAACAGCTTTTATCCTGATTTTACTTGTACACTTAATTTTACACAAGGTTTTAAAAATACATGTGCAATGTGCGTGTCTGAGCTCCCTCTTCATAGTATGTCACATCAGCCTTGAGTAACTTTACCGCCCCGGGCACATTCCAAGTAACACTAAAGTTACCAACCACTCACTGTGATGGCCGCATGGTCTTTAGCATCACTCTCGTAGACTGACCTGCTGATGACTGGGAGAGTGTTGTTCAAATCCAGGTCCGGTCTACTAAGGTTTGTTTTTCCTGAATTGTTTCCCATTCTCCCACCTTGCAAATTCAGGTAGATTACCTCCAAGGCCCTTCCTTCCTCATCCCTACCCCATTAGAATAATATCTATGTATAACCTGTACAGGTAGTAAGATGCGGTGATAAAAAACACACATAACAGTTCATTTAAAAATACCATACCTTGCACTGTATTGTTACAACAACAGTAATGAAAACAATAACAATGTTAAGATGTTTACTTTATATTAATTAAAATATCACAGATAAATATATCTACTGGGTGACTTAGGATATATTGTGAAATATTTGGATAAAAGTTATAGTATTCGCCCTGGGTACAAAAATACAAAATACAAGAAAATTGAAGTCCTTTAAAAGTGTGCTACCATCATCTCTACTTATGTTGAGACCCTGCTCTAACTCTTTAATACTGGGTCATTAGGTAATTTCTGGTTGTTTATTGATATAAATAAAATTACTTCCCAATAAAATAATCAAAAGTAACCTTATCTTGTAGTAACTTCCAATTTATCTTAGCCACAGGCTTACCACTTCTGTGACCCACATATGTACTGAAATATATCTCGGCTTGTTTGGTTTATTGGCGACGGGGAGGCAGAGTTTCACATCACAGTCAGTTATACTTAAACTTTTTTCCTAAACTGTTTACTACTATCCTTCCACACACATGTGCATAGATTTATTCTCAAGTCTCATCTCTATTGCATTATTGAAATAGGTGGATAGGTGTGAGGAGCAGATAACAGAAAGTGTGCAAGTGAAAGGAAAAGAATGGTGCAAGGATTGAGGCAGATTGAGGCATTTTACTAAACCGACACTGCCACAGGCAGGAAACAAATGATGATGATGATGATGATGATGATAAGGGGAATGTGGGTAGATTGGACAGTAAGACGAAGATCAAGATCCCCTAGTGTCTTTTTTTCAAATCTATATAGGACACGTCATATGACGACATACTAAAATACAAGTGGTTTTAAATCAAAATATAATCAAAAGAGCAGAGACACTAATATTTCATATGTTTGAAAAAATGCTTATAAAGTTATATTTTTTATTGTACTTCCAATTAGTCACCATTGTTATTTGTGTTGAAGAAAGAATTTGTTGATGTGTTCAGGAGGCTCGTCCTGGCAAGAAACCAGACTCTTATGTGGTCTTGTCCGTGAGTAAGAAGGAAGAGCGAACCAATATGCAGTCTCGTACCCCAGACCCTGTGTGGGAGCAAGGCTACACCTTCCTTGTGAACAACCCAGAGTCGGACACACTTCATGTCAAGGTCAGAACTTCCCATTCCACAGGTCATCTTTAATAGGCCAAAAGAGAGAACATAATAGTTTTCTTACGGATTAAATAGCCAAGCTATTTTATTTTGTTAACTATGGTTATAACCTTAATTAACAAATATAATATCTTCGGCTATTTAATTCATCATGATATGTGCATTGTACAGTTTCCATTGTACTATTGGCAGCATAAATCTCTCCTGAGTCGAAGGTGGCTGTGTTATTTGATAGATCGTGATCTTAATTGATCACACATATATAGCTAATGATTTCCTTATGTCCATCACAGACTCTGCCTTAAAATATAAATGAAGAGTGATCCTTGGGTATTGGACGACTCCTGATAGCTCAGCGTTACAGCATTGGCCTACTAGGTCAAAGGTCCTGGTCTCAGTTCTCGTGTCCAGGTGTCAGTCTCCAATTTAAAAACTAGTTTCCTTGTAGCTCTCTTTTTAATTAACTACTTTCAAAAAAAGTATAGGGGTATAATTGTATCTTCTAAGTCTTGACTAGACTAGAATACTGGAGTAAATCCACATTCTCTTGTCTCCTGGAAGAAGTTATTGGTTTCTGGTAACACCTAGAGTAGGGTTAGTGTAGTTTACTGTCCAGCTTGTCACAAAAGCTCTTCTCACCATCTTTGATGTCATTTCTTCTTGTGAAATGGCCACACTTTTTTTAACAGTCAAATTTTACCACTAAAGCTACACTAGCGCTCAAACAACAATCACCATCAGTTTTGCTTACCACCCTTACTATACAAATGTGTTTTTGTTCTTGTCAGTTTACTGTAATTCTTTGCAAACCCATATTTTTCAATATCGAATCGAATGCTAATCTTGGCTAACTGACTCGAATTGAATAGAATAGAATTTCATGCTAAATTTATTTTACCGAATCATATCCTAGTTGAATCCCATGCTTAAAAAAATAAGATCAAATATTTTATTTTAAGAATAGGTTCAGATCAAAATTAAAGAATTTATTTTTAGCTTACAATGGTCATATTTCAAATTGATTCTGTGTTGAATTTTTTACTATGTTAAGTTTCCAACACCAATCCAATAATAATTCAAATTTTTAGCTAACTCCATCAAATTTGAATCTTCCAATTTTAAGATTTAAAATTTCTCACAAGCTTAGTATACTGTCTTAATAATTTCTACATAGCATCACTTACCCTGATTTTGGTTGTAAGACCAGTTTAGGAAATTAAAACATATTTCTTTGCAGCCAAAATTTATAACATTTTACTATATTATTTGTGTTACTTTATAGGTATTGATATGATCTATCAAATTTGGCAGCTGCAGATAAAATTACTTGATGTATGAAAATGTTAGAATTGTTATAGTAACTTTAGAAGCTAACAGATCTGCATCTTTCTACCAAAATCATATTATAGTTGATTATGCTTTTTATCATGCTTAGTTTTAAGGTGATTAGCCCTTTTCATTTGACGTTAAAATGCAGAGCCATTGGAACAAACGGTTATCTTCAAGAATTTTTATTGTCTTACAATTTTCTTTTTGGAAATGGTTTGTTCAAAAATAGAAGCATGTTGATTAAGTTATACTTTTTATATACACACCTTCTCTTTAGTTTTAAAAGTGATCAGATATTGATGAAATTGATATTTTCAATAGAAAACTGCCGGCTTTATAACAAAAAATAAGAAATTTTAATAATTAATAAACATCAATACATTTTCTTAGAAGGGCTGTTGAAAATATTAACATAAACATTTCACTTGTTCTCGAGAAAACTGATATTTCCAAAAACATGATTTTTCACAAGACCTGTCCGGTAGCCAGCGCCATTTACTATTTCTGTGATTCATCTCTTCTTGTTGGCACGGAAGGATACTTTGATCGATTGTGAAGCCACATCACACCTTTCACCCTCCCGTCCACCATCCCACAAAATAGATTTTAGACTTGCACTCAACAGGACCAAGGGCCTTAACCTTGCCCTAAATCTGTATATTCTAATGTTATCAAAATGTTTAATAAACAAACATTATGATGACAAGCATTAAAATATTGCATACTCTCCCAAGTTTGTAAAATTAAACTTACCACATTATACTATTGTTATATTCATTTCCTGTACTTTCTTCCATATAATATAATAAAATATGCATCATAAAGCGAAAAGAGCTTTTCCTTCAAGAACTCTTTAATTTCACACACACACATAACACAACACACACTTATACAAATATTCTTTGTATATACTATATGCAAAGCCCTATATCCTTCTGTGTTTCTAATTAAATACAGGTTCGGTACTTTTAAAAACTCCTTTAAAAAAAGCTAACCTAAATGTCGCTACAAAGGTTAAATTGTCATAAAGTCAATAAAGCATTTTAAAATTAATACAATGAGTAAAGAGTAATTCCTCTATACACTTAAAGCAGGGGTCCCCATTTATTTTTGAAGAAGGTCCGTTTTAAAAACTTGACCGACTTCTGCGGTCCGACAAAACTTTAACAGTGACTCAAGTTCAAGCACTACGGGACTATATTAATTAATTCAAAAACGTGATTTTCTTTCTTTTTGGCTATTTTACCTAATTATTATTGCTGGCCATCCATGCCTACTTCCAGCCCACCACCAAAATAGCATCATTTTTTCTGATTATCATGGGTCTTAAAAATGTCTCTGCGGTCCGGATGCGGACCACCATTTGGTGACCCTGTCCTAAAGTGTCTTTATAAGGGTTGCTCTATATGACTGTTGTTGTAGGTGTTGGACCAAAAGACTGAGATTGTGATTGGTATGCTAGTGTACAACCTGAGCCAGCTGCTGGAGTTGAAGGATATGAGTTTGGATAGCCAGCCTCACAGGCTCACCAAGTCGGGGCCAGACGCTAAGATCATTCTCTCGCTACAGCTCAAGGTAGGGTAACAGTTTACCAGTCAAATACTTTTATTTTATTTCATGAGTTGATTACCACTGTGAAATATATTAAGTTGATTTTAGTTGGATTGATTGTAATAATATGGTTGGAAACACTCCTTTAAATGTATAAATGTACCCCTGCATTTAATTTAATACTAAGATTATCATTTGTATTTGAATTAAAACCCTCAAAGGATAGGCTAATTTGCACGAAGCATTGTAGTTACATAACACGTATTCGTAGCTGCGAGTCTGACACCACCAAACCATGAAACCTTCACACTTATCTCCTCACCAATCCTCCCAAAGTTCCCTTGTAAATATAGAATAATGCTTTAAGGTTTTTCCCCTGAGTATTAACTATCTTTTGATTATTGAAATATTACAACATATTAGGATAGTTTCTGAACAAAGCATGTGAGTTATTTAAAATAGTTATTTTTAAACTTTTTCAAATCTGTCTTTTCAAATTTGCTATCTGTGGTTTTCTGTCCTTATACTAAAAAGAAATATTTCCAAAAACAATTTATTGTGTGTAACTGTGATGAGTATTTGAAAGTGGGACGAGTGTATCCAGAAATCAAGAAAGGTGTTTATTTATTTCCAACAAGACCTAACCTAAACATCCTTCATGATTGTATATCTTCCCTATTAGATTACATTATTGTAAAGTTTTTCCACGCTGTTTTCTCTAATATCTCTGAACCATCAGAAGTCTACCTCAGTAGTCTTGGGGTAAAGTGCTAGCCTCAAAACCTGATGTTCATAGGCGATGATAAAAATCCATAACACAATTTCCTTCGGAGAGGAAGTTTGTAAAAATACCTTTCCCGGCAAAATAGGTAGGTCCTTTGGTTCTCGCTCATAGAAATTGTGTGCTGATAAAATAAGTCGGTTCAGAAAGTGCATGTTAAACACCTAAAAAAAAAAGGCACGTGTTCATTTTATATTTTCAAGCTGCATTATGTAATATTTTCTGGAACAGGAAATAGAAAGTGTGACGGAAGAATAACAATTTGGATTTGGAGAAAGAACCAATTATGTCATTGGAATGCTGAGAATAATTTCAGAAAAAATCATGGAAATCAAAGAAGAAATATATACATTGGTTTTATTGACTGGCAGAAGGCGTTTGATAGAGTGAGATGGAAGAAACTGATGGAAATACTCAAGAAGATTGGCATCAAATGTAGGGACAGAAGGCTGATTGCTAACCTGTACCTGGGACACCGAGTAAAGGTGAGGCTGAATGATGGAGACACCAACAGCGTAGAGTTAGGAAGAGGAGTGAGACAGGGATGCTGTTTGTCACCCAGTCTGTTCAATTTGAGAGGTTAATGCTGACCAGCAAGTTGAGTTTGGAACTGAGGAAGAAACTGATGAAATGCTACATTTGGAGCGTCACACTGTATGTAGTAGAAATTTGGACTCTCAAGAAGACAGAAAAGAAATACTTGGATAGCTTTGAAATGTGATGTTGGAGAAGACTTGAGAAGATCAGCTGGACAGACAAGGTTTCAAATTAAGAAGTCCTAAGAAGAGTGGGTAAAAAGAGATCCATTTAGGTTGTGATTCTTTGGCACAAAGCAAACTGGATTGGACATACTCTTAGGAGGAACTTTCTTCTGCATGACTTCAAAGAAGGAAAGTTTGAGAGAAAGAAGCGCTTAGGAATAGGAACAAATACTAGATTACTTGAAGGAGAGGAGAACATTCTGGGAGCTAAAGGAGGAGACATAGAACAGGGCAGACAAAAGGAATTGACCTGTTGTAAGACAGAACACATAATAACAATAATTAACTTAACATATATTTCTTTAATTGTCATTTGGTGTGTTTGTTTCTATTTTTTTATTGGCTGTAGGGTGTGTGAGTGTGTTCCAATTCAAAACTAAATTCAAAAAACATTGATAAAAGCCATAGATTAATTCATAATGAAAAAGTTGTTGAAATAGAAATCACTTTTGTTTGAAATATTAGAAATATAAAGAAGGGAAGATTGTGAAACTTGTTAAAGAGTTTGACAAAAATGTTCAACAGCTGTCAGTTTATTTAATATGATCATCCAAGTAAAAAACCAAACTATTCTAATCTCACTCCAACTCTAAACATGCTCTAAACAAAATTAAACATTGGTTTAATTGGCTACAAAACTTAAAAACCGTAAAGGTTTAATGAAGTTTTTTGTCCCATTAATAAGTCGGTATTAGATAATATGGGTGCTTGAAGTGGGAGGGAACTTCCATATAGCTTTGACTACTGCCTAGTATATAAGATAATGCCACCATTATTAAATGATTGCTTTTTTATACTTATCTTTACATCCATCACAGTTTACAGATTATGGCCTGGGTCACTTTTTTATTCAAGCCATATATTTTCCATTACCGGCTAGCTAGGCCTGTCATAGCTTCATATGCCTTATAATCTAACTTAAGACTATAACAGGCACAACATCTAGTCACTGGCCGTTAATTTATCAATGTGAGAGGGTATACCCACATTTCACCAATGATAACTTTTTTGGCCGTACCAGGAATCAAACCTGGGAGCTTTGCTACCGGCTGAGCTAAAGTATCGGTTCGTCCATTTGATACAGTGTTTGTTATTAGTATAGTTCAAGGAACTAATGATTCCACTACTCTTAGTTAAGCGTTTGTAAAAAAAAAATCATCACTATAATATTATAAAGAGGAAATATTTGATTTTTTGTTTGTAATGGATAAACTCAAAAACTACTGGACTTATTTTAAAAAGTCTTTAACCAATATAAAGCTACATTATCAGCCACTAACATAGGCTATATTTTATTTTGAAAATTTAATTTATTCCACATAAAAATGTCGATAGTATATTATATAGTCGTTGGAAAAAAAAAAGTGGTTGAAGGGAAAGTTGGGTTGGTGAAGGGGGGCGGAGGGGTAGGGATGAGGAAAGAGAAATAGATGTAGTGACGAGGAACGCAAAAAAAAAAAGATTAAAATAAAATTTGGGGAAACGAGGGGAGTAAATGAAAGTGGAGGAAGCTGAAAAATTAATTTGATTGGTGCATACACAATTCCTTTCGTGCCTAGAGCAAACAAAATTATAGAGGAATGTGATGAAAATAGGAGGGAGGATAAAAAGAGGGAGGGGGCAATACAGTGATGGTAGGACTGTATTTTCAAAAAAAAATAAGTAAAAAAGTTTTGTTTTTATATTGACATGATGGATGATTTGAAGCTTTGTTTTATAGGATTCTTTACAATATTTTTTATGGGGAAGGGGGCTAGTTTCTAATAAAAAGTTAAAATATGATGGAATAATGGAAAATGAATTGCAGATAAAAGTACAAATACCAACAAATATTTGCAAATACTTTAATAGAGTAAGATCCTATCTGGCAATAAATTACCGAAGTATTTGTAAATGTGTTGTGTTTACTTTTATTTGTGCTTCATTTTCTACTATTCTATCATCGATTCAAACACTAAAATTAATAAAAAAAAAGCTAAACTCATGAAGCAAAAATTTAGTGAAGAAAGCCCACATATGGAAAGAAGGAAAAATGGGGGAAGAATTCAACGCACAAATGTGACGGTCCTCCATTCTTCTGGTCTCGATAGTAGAAAATGTTACACACACACATTGAAACACTAAGTTTTTATATTTCAGCATTATTGCTCTTATCAAATAAGGGTGGGTGAGAGATAATTAAAGATATAGGGAAATAATCAATAACAAACTATAACATTTTTAATATATATTATGAAAATAAGTTATTTGTATTATATTTGGAAGAAGGTACAGGAACGGTTGATATAAACATATAAAAGGAAACAAACACATTATGGCTCTTTAAATTAAAGGAACACCACAGTTCACACTTAACATTGCTCTCACTGCCTCTTGAAGAAAATCGATCGTTACTGCCCAATCCCTCGAACTAGGTTTCATTCAATCGGAACTCATCAGGGAGTAGTGTGAGTGTAATTCCTATTATATGTTCCTATCCAAGTGTACTAAGATTCTTTACTAATTTCCATTTTCTCCCTTTTGGGTTTTTTGGTTTCCTCTTTTAGGAAGTTGCGTTGCGTGTTTCACACTCCTCCCTGATTAGTTCCAATAGGATTAAACCTAGGTCGAGGGATTGGGAGGTAATGATTGATTTTCTTCCAGAGGTAGCCACTACCTCTTTGACTCATGGTGCAATGTTATGTGTGAACTGTTTTCTTTTCATTGTAAAAGTCATATTATGTTTGTCTCTTTTAGATGTTTCTATCCACCCTACCTGTACCTTCTTCCAAATATAATAAAATTAATTACCTCATAAAGCAAAAAGAGGTTTTCTTTATAGATAAGTGCATTTTTATTTGCAATTTAACAGATCTTGAAGCACGAGGAGACAGTAGAAGACAGCTCTTTGCCTAATGGGGAAGGTAAAAGTGACATCCTCTCTGCAATAGACAATATTGGCAGCCTGGCCAGGATTGACTCCTTGAAAAAGCCACCCAGCACTCCATCCAAGTCTAGTAAGTTCTGTAACAAATTAATAAAAACAGTTTTTTTAAATATTGACATTATGACTTTTTTTCTCCAAGGATGTAAAGATTCCTACGAGGGGCGAGAAAAGTTCACTTTTTAAATTCAGAGTGAACTCAAATTCTTGAAAAAATACACTGTGGTTATATATATAACTTATTACACAAAAATAATTTTGAAAGAGGATTTTACTGCCCAATTATTGTTTTGTAATATTTAATTTTAAATGATAAATCAAGTTATTATCTCAACATGCCAATCAATTACTTAAGGTTTTTTCATATGAAAATTAATTTAAAATGTATATAACAGCTCTGTTAGTTTTATTTATGAAAGAATAATAAACTATTAAAGAACAAAGAGCAGATGCTCGCCACTCGGGATAAAGACCGGAACTAAC
>CABFVX010005890.1:0-23348 GCA_902151425.1 Timema shepardi
TCACTAGACATACGTCCTCCTTCTTTACACAGATAAAGCCGGTCAATTTCTGACGTCAGCGGAATATACCGGGCCCCTTACTACTACTGTAAAATTGTTGTCTGAAATCATTTGTGAATAGTTCGGAATAATTTAACAAACAAATATTCCTCTTCTTTGAATCCATCCAGGCATGGTCATTTTTCATAGCTTATATTTTACTTCTATTGAAAGAATGTTGAACTGGTTCCCTTGTAAAATTAGTTCTAGCTGATCTAGAATATCTGCCAAGTGTGAACATTTTGAAATCAAATTCCTGCTATCGAAACAAATGGCCAAACGAAATTGTTTCTCAATTTAAAACATTTCAGCTTTCGTTTTTACTTTTAATAGAGGATAAATAATTTTCCCTCGCGACACTCGTTTGACGAACGGGTGGCACCAACCTCTTCAGAAAGAGCAAAAAATAGTCTATAATAATTAGGAGCATTTGCTTTTATAAAATTATTATTTTTTACAGGAACCATCATTACATCATTTAATCCTGGACTCGTTTCTTTTGAAGCCCAACTTTTAATCTAAAATAATTACCTTCAGTAGTAACTAATTACAAATTTATTGGTAGGAGAATCCCATTTTTCGTAAAGTTGACAAATTGTGTAATTTAGCATGAAAAAGCATGGATATATATATTATGTGATATAACAATAATATAGGCATTATACTTTGAATTATAAGTGAAAAAGTGTTTGGTAGTAATAATTACAAGCTATAATATCTTATGATGACAAATATAATACAATCATTGAAGTTTTAAGAAACACCATAAAAGTTTGAAATATTAAAAATTGTGGACTTTTGAGTCAAATCTCATTAAAACAGTGATATGATGTATTGTGTTGTATTGGGAATTATATAGAAATATTTATAAAACTTTTTTTTTATAAAGGAATGAAAAAGATACATAAAAATTTAATTCTTTCCTTAACTGAGTCCCGTGTTCCTTGGATATTTCTGCAATCCTTGCAATGTTTTGATGCTGCAATGGCATCATCAGGTTTTTCTTCTTTCTCACTTTATATATACACGTTAATTTTAATTTCAACTCAGTTTCCTCTCTGAAACAACTTGGAACTCTCAACCAGACCTCTTTTAACTCTGGCCTGATGATGATGCCGTTGCAGCATCAAAACATGTAGAAGCTCAAAACATTGCAAGGATTGCAGAAATATCCAAGGAACACGGGACTCAGTAAAGGAAAGAATTCCATTTTTACGTATCTTTTTCACTTCTTTATAAAAAAAAAAGTTTTATAAATATTTCTGTTTAATTCCCAATACAACACAAGTCAAGTACTATATGCACGTTTACATCATATTGTCATATCACTGTTTTTTTTAATATTTAGCACCGTGTCTTACTAACCGTTCAGGTTATACGCTTTAAGTACTAATAACGCTAATGGATTGGGATTTGGGAAGGTTTAATTAGAGGAAGTGAACCCACATTTGCGTGGAGGTAGAGTGGAAAACCATTTAGGAAAAACCACCCCCTGTTCACCCGACCGAGATTCGAACCTCAATCTCCCCGTCCTCAGCAGTCGAGCTCAACACGACAAGCGCGTTAGCCAACTACGCCACACGAGGCGGGTCAAATCACTGTTTAAATGAAACTTGACTCAAAAGTCCACAATTTTTAATATGTTTAAAATTTATTAGATGTTTGTTAAAACTTCAATGATTGTATTATATATGTCATAAATTAGTATTAACAAAAATATTTTCATTCAGGATTGAAAGTATGATCCATATATTATTGTTATATCACATCATATATAGGCCTATCCATGTTTTTTCATGCTAAACAACAAAATTTGTAAACTTTACCAAAAATTGAATTCTACTACTAATAATGTTAATCGTTACTTATTAACTATTAAAATGTTTTTCAAAAATACAATTTTTATATATTTTTTGAAGCCCCCCAAAAAACTTTTGGCTGTTCTAAATGATTGTATTGTTTGTGCAGTTAAGATTTTAAGAATGGCCACATAGATGGTCTTCAGCGAATTTGTGTTTCTAGAAACAAAAGATGCTATGTGCCGGAGAGAGGGCCCTGATTGGTGGAGACTAGAGGGGGTGCAGGGGCCTTACTTGATCCATGCGAGTGTCCTTTGTATTTGTGTGAGAGAGAGAAAAAGAGAAAGAGAGAAAGAAGTAATAATATTATGGCTGACACTGGACCTGTCCCGGAGAATATATAAATAAGTAACATAATCATATCTTAAATTGTGTGGTGCCAAATTTGCATTTAATTATCTTAGATAATATAAATATCAATTAAATTTTAATACAAATATGAGTAAAACCATTGTACGAATTAAATTCTAGCACGTTTGCTGATGTCCTCTCCGATGTAGCACTAGCTTTACCAATTCCTTGCCATGACGCTCTTTGACTTTATTTTGGTTTTATTTTAAATATATTTAGTTTTATTTCATAAATAAAATATTGACAGGTCTTTATGGTTTATTAAATCAAAATAACTATGTATACTTACCTTAAGAGAATAATGTTTTGGGTGGTGATATATTTAGAGTTGATACAAAAACTTAAAAGCCATCCTGATTATATTTTTTAGTGTCCAAATCGGTGTTCACATGGTCTAAAACGTCATACTCACACTAGACTGGATTGCTGGTAAAGAGGATATAAAGGTTCTTTCCCTATTCAGGTGTATTTAAGGTAGTTTTCCCTAAGGGCTTTCCCACTATCCCTCCACGTAAATTAGGCCACATATTATCAAAATTGTACTTTCCTCTCTCCTACTCCATTAGTGTAAAATATGCGTATAGCCAGAAAGGCAGTAAAATAAGGGATACAAAAAGATTCCTTTGTAAAATAAAAGAATGAGTTTTTTTTTTATTAAATGTAATGTAGCTGCGGTCTTGTCTTTTTTTCTCTTTTCTTTTTCTCGGTAATAGCAACGTATTATTTTAAATAACCAGCTTTCCTTCAAGTTCACCTCAGACGCTTTCATTTTGTTTCTGTGCCAGTATTTTTTGAAAATTGCACGGGTAAGCGCGCTTGAAAGAATTTCTCTTTTGTATGCAGACTTTGTTTTCTGCATGGCTTGTAATGGTTCTCGGGCGTATTTGAGGGGGTAGGGCGGAATTTATATTTCGCACAAATGTGAGGGTTTTCTGAGTAAGATTGAAGTAAATCTCAATTTGTTTACTATTTATGGTTCATTTCTCCTTGACTTGTAGTGCAGTTTTAGTGATGTTCTAATGAATACCGGGAAATATTTTATTCTAAAAACAGGTTTCGTTTCAAGTATAGTCTATTCAACTACTCTTTTGTTTGGATTAGATATACAAACAACTCATTTCTGAGGACGAATAGTCTAATGCACTAATCTCTCTAAAACTTGACTGCTGATAAGGGGAATGTCGGGGGTATAATCACAGTTGTATGTACTGAGAGTGGTTTTTCCTATATCCTGGCATTAAAATGCGGGTACACTTCCTCTAATATTAAAACTTCCTCACCCCTAACACATTATCGTAATTAGTACATAAGTGTATAGACCGAACGGATAGTATTATACTCCTATAATAGGATAAAAACACACAAACAAATGTTTGTATGTATGTGTCTATATGTGTGCATTGATAACAATAATTATTATTAATATTAAATATGCGCAATACATATATTGTCACCCGAGAATGCAAGTGTTCTATGTTATTATTATTATTATTATTATTACTATCACCACGTCTTACTACACGTTCGGGTTATACGCACTTACGCTAATGTGTAATGGTAGGGTGATTGTGAGATGAAATGAAAGACCTACAGTTTAACGTGGAATCCGAACCATGGTGGAGGCCTGGCACTCCACACATTCACAAATTGTGATTAATACACGTCTTGTCAGAGGTGAAGGAAGGGTTTGGCAATAATGTAAATCTGTGCCGGGACCGAGGATTGAACCCCGGCTGCCAGCACAGAAGTCTGACACCTTACCCCTAGACCGCCAGGTCACCAAGTGTTCTATCACCAAAATAGTTAAATTTGATATGTTTGGTGTCTACTTTTATTTATAATGCATATGATTCACCTGAGGAGAAATTGAGCCTGCTATATAATTACTTAAGAGGATACAAGCTCGAGTTGTCATCTTGTAACATTTATTTTATACACAAGGTCAAATTTCAATACTCTTTTAAACAAGAGTGAGAAATTGGACATAGAACACTTGCATTCTCGGGTGGCGAGTTGTTTCTTCAGTAATATTCCCAAAAAAGAGTTATTGGAATGTTTTTAATAATGGTATGAACTTACTTAAATTTAATTTTGAAGGATTCGTTGATAGCTTTCTGCTATTTCTATACATTCGACTGGTCCTCTCAATCGTGTTAAGTAGCGATACCAGCCACCAAGCGTTACTTTCAAACCTAAAGTCTCAAAACGAACAGTGCACTAGAAGATAATAATATAGCATGTATTTAGAGAGAGGATGGGAGATCACAGGTGAATATTGCAGCTCCAGCTACCACTATCAAACAGTTCAGGACTGAAAAAAGATGTGTTTATTAATATAGGATTTTATGTACAGCGTATCCCACTCCCCTGTGGGCTGTTTTCATTTAATTATATTAGTGGTGTATGGATTAGGACGATAATCTAGATTAAATATGTACGTGCATTTAGGGGATGATAAGTGAGGAGAGGAGACCTGGCGGTCTAGGGGTAAGGTGTCAGACTTCTGTGCCGGCGGCCGGGGTTCAATCCTCGGTCCCGGCACAGATTTATCTGATTACCAACCCTTCCTTCACCCCTGACAAGACATCTTGTGAATGTGAGGGAATGCCAGGTCTCCACCGTGGTTCGGATTCCACGTTAAACTGTAGGTCCTCCATTTCATCTCACAATCACCCTACCATTACACATTAGCGTAAGAGCGTATAACCCGAACGGGTAGTAAGACGCAGTGCTAATAATAATAATAATAATAATAATAATAATAATAATAATAAGTGAGGAACCTTGTATTGAGAACACTCCATCTCCCTTTCCAATAAACCCTCCCGGGATTCAAGCCCTGACCTGCCAGTCGCCGGAAAACAATTAATGAGAATCTCGACGTGTGGTCCTTGAGCCCCATGATGCTGGTTTGTTTGTGTGTGGCTATATTTTGTCCCCGACCATGTAAGTTGGTGGCCTATGTGTCGCGGGAAGGTGGAACGCAAAAGGATGCTCCCGAGACTAGCTCGTCTTCATATATTAACTTTAGTCCTCTTGTGTTCCATCATCCACCCTAACTTCCACATTTATTATTTTACATAATGTCCGTATCATAATTCTGTTCTCCCATCCTCCCTTCCGTTCCAACGGTCCCCCTCAGTCTCTTCTCCCCATAACTCGCCTCCACACCCCCTTATACGCAGATACCAACCAAAATGTCGGCAGGGGATGAGACTGACCTAACTCCCTTCTGGGGCTCACTTTGAAAATCAGGTTCTGAAGAATATGGTGCAGTCTACACTTACATCTCATCCTTGAAGGTTTTTGGGAATGTAATCCGTGCACACATTCATACTCTTGACCTTTCTATATTGGTTACCTGTTTCCAGAACATCCCCTTGACAATAGATCGATCGAAATCGACCGGCCGGTCTCGTGGTAATAATAAGTCGATAACCTAAGAAAACTACATCGTTATTAAAAGTCGATATTTTGAGTCTTTGAGCTCGTGAGTATATCAAGCACTTTCAATTAATATTTTGAGTGTGACCAAAATGTTAGATTAAATTTAAATAGTTAAATGTAAAAAAAAAAGTTTGTTTTTTCTAGTTTATATTTTTTTCTATAAATGTGGGGACATAAATATTCGAGGTAAGATTTAATTTAAGTAATAAATGTAAATTTTTATAGACGAGAAAACTCTTTAAATAATAGGTGAGTGGAAAATAAATTGGTGATCGTGGAAGCTTAGATAAGTTTGTAATGAGATCAAAGTCCCCAAAATGCCAAACTTTAATTGAGACCATCAAAAATTAGTTCTTCGTTTTCATTTTTATGTTGCGCTTAACTGAGGATGATGAGAAAATGTCCAAACACTGCGGTGTAGATGTTTCCTAGAGTTGTGTTGGAATCCAGTAGGTATGAACTATTATTAATTATCAACATTGATAATATCTTAATATACTATATAGCATTTCTTATTAAAACTACATATTCTATTCACACTGACCAGCGTCCGGCCTGGCACGTGAAATAAATAAATGGACTGTTCCACCACGACCCCAGGACAACTCATTGACTTTCCCTTGTCATGGAATTTTTCGTCCAAATTGGTCATCATTCTTCGCTTGAGTTCAACGTGACTTTAGTAGGAGCAAAATGAATTCCTTGTTTATGTATGACGTCTCTATATTTGATATATATAGGGGTGTAGTGTTATCTCCAGGACCGCTAATTTTGAAATGTGCTAGTGGCGATTCGCTAGCGTATTTCTCTCATCTCTCACAAAATCTCGCAAAACCCTAATTTTGAAACTTCTGCGCTGTGAAAAGTGACGTTACACGATCGAATAGCGAGCGGATTCGGCTCGCCAGCCTCACAACGTGCGAGTCAGGCCTTGTCTGTCGAGTAGTGCATAAAATAACAAAATTGATGCCATCCCCCTGTTCGGTTTCAGTATTTCTGAGAGTGATTTTGTTGAGATAAACCTAACATTGTACTAAATAAGTTTACAGAAGAAAAAAAATATGATTGCTTTGTACACTTTATTCAATCCTTCAATAAATATATTTGTTTGGGCGAAAATATAATTCCATATATTAAAGTTTTCAAATTTATCTATCCGTCAATGTGGGAGTGGCGTTTTTATAATCTAGAGTTCACGTGTTCAAATCCTTTCATCTCCAAACTTTACTTATTTATAAGATCTTAAACTTTAATTTTAAATGATTGTATTAGTAACCATATAATTTGTTTTAAATATTTTATAGAGATATACAAAGTTGAGTCTACGTAGTCAATCATAATATTATTTAAACATAATAACAAAGTAGTAAATTTAAAACGGTAAATTAATTTTTAAATTTTGTATTTGGGTTTATATTTAAAAATTAAATTGATGGGTTTGAGACATAAAAATGTACACATTAAAAAAAAGGCTAAGCAATATATTTATTATTCGCATAGTAAAACCCTTTATGGCATAATTATATTTTTTAAATAGTTGTTAAAAAATATATTATTGCTTCTTATTATTAACAGGTGATTTAAAATCAGAAAAAAAATTAAAATATTGTAATCGGGGTGGGATAAATCTCATTGACAACCGAGTTAAAGAAAAGCAAGCTACCAAGTGTGCTAAAGTGGATATTGAGCAGTAGGATGGTATAACCTAAGAACAATTTTAGATAACAAAGTTAGATGCATACAACTGGAAGATGGCTTCCTAATAAAACGAAACAAATCGTTTTACATGATGCACTCAATACAATAATATTTACTCTCAGTTACGTATCTTGTATAGTGGCGTGTTGTGGCATCTCATTGCCTCAATCCTTTAGTAGACTACGTCATGGTTGTACAATGTTGTCAGATTGAAAACTAATTCGCAAGCGAAACAACGCTCCACCGAATCGCAAGACAGTAGAAACCTTTTAAAGTTAGCTCTGTTTTGGTACAACCTGAGAAAAGCAAGTATTTTCGCAAATTTCAAAATTAGGGGTCCTGCACACGTGAGTCTGGAAGGTTAGGGGATACACAGTGTATTAAATATTATTTCATATTTTCTTTTTTTATTTAAACTTAATTAATTTTCTAACCACTTATTTTCCAAATTCTCTTTAGAATTAATCTTATTAATCTATAAGGTTATTTTTCGAACACATATTTTTATTATCAGCAATATATGTTCCATTATTTCTGGATTTGGTTCCGGGGAATACATAGCTTTATGTACACACACCTAGATCATTTATATTTAACACCTACCTTTGTTAATAATTTGTCTTTTACCTTCCATGATAGGTCTCTTCCTTTTCACTTTCTCTTATGTTCAAAAAGTAGTTTTTTTTTGTTTTTGTTTAAGTCACATATTGATAACATTTTAATATGCTATTTGTGTTATCTTATAAAGATTCATATTATCCATTTTATAAAGATTCATACTCTCAATTTTATAGAGATACATTCTATTATTTTTATTATTATTAATATTATTATTATTATTATTATTATTATCACCGCGTCTTACTACCCGTTCGGGTTATACGCACTTACGCTAATGTGTAAGTGTAATGGTAGGGTGATTGTGAGATGAAATGGAGGACCTACAGTTTAACGTAGAATCCGAACCACGGTGGAGGCCTGGCATTCCCTACATTCACAAGATGTATTGTCAGAGGTGAAGGAAGGGTTTGATAATCAGATAAATCTGGGCCGGGACCGAGGTTTGAACCCCGGCCGCTAGCACAGAAGTCTGACACCTTACCCCCTAGACCGCCAGGTCACCTACATTTTATCCATCAAAAGTAGCAGTTGCAGATAGCATAGTTTTATGTGGGACAATATTAAAATAGTTTTAGTAATTTAAAATAACTAACTTTTACTGTTTTTCTTAACAAAATCATTCTATATATATTCTACTTATTTTATCAGAATGCAATAATTATTAGATTAATTTTATAGCTATCTATAATATCTATGAAAAATGACGGTTGAAGATCACATGACTTAACAAGATTATATTTAATTAATTTGAGTAATGTTTGTAATATTGCTAAACATAATGCTCTTACTATAATCCTACTGCAGTCTGACAATCACGTTATTCTGTATAAATATGAATGTTTGTGATTTAAATTATGTAATGTGATGGGAGATTGAGTTTACTATTGAATTGTATTGTTCGGGGTTTTCGACTATCCGTGTGACTTCTCTTTCTTTCATTTAACACATCACAAGAAAAATTCAATAATTTTACTATGGAAAAATGAGTAGTAATTTAGTTTTAGATGATTCTCCTCTCCATTCATATTTAAAATTTTATTTTTTATTTAAAATGTCTAAAGTAACTAGGGCAATAAACCATCGTTAATTGTTGTTTAAAACCAGGGCTCGAATCCCTGTTGGGTCAGTGTGGGTAGTTTTTCTTAAATGGTTTCCCACGCTTATTTTAAGCAAATACAGCTATATTACCTTTTAAATTCTTACTTTCCCATCCTTGAACCATTAGAGTAATTATCATTTATGCGTATAATATGAGCAGACTGTTATATGTGGTGATATTATTATTAATAATAATAATAATAATTCGTTGTTCAAGATTGACTACCGAAAAAATACATCACTAAAATATATTAGTATTTAAGTACTTTGAGTTGACCTGATAGTACCAACACAGATTTATCTGATTACCAAATCCTTCCATAACCTCTGAAAAGACGTGTATTAATAAATAACAGCTTGTGAATGTGTGGAATGTCGGGCCTCCACCGTGGTTCGGATCCCACGTTAAACTGTAGGTCCTCCATTTCATTTCACAATCAACCTACCTTTACACATTAGCGTAAGTGTGTATAATCCAAAAGGGTAGTAAAATGCGATGTTAGTAATAATAATAAGTATTGTGTTTATTAAATATGAATTTAGACACTAAATTCATTCGAACATAAACATTTACTGCCAGTTTTAACAATTGTATAGACACACGATATAGAGAGGAATTGCTTATTTCAAATCATTACAGTTCACACAATATAAAGGGGCAAACTTCCTATTTTATGCTTTTCATGTAACTAACATTTTTGAAGTAAAGTAATTGTTTTTGTATGGGGTTAAAATTTGGTCTAAAGATAAGAGGTGTATACAATGAAATGTTTAAAATAATAATAATATTGATAGTATAAATATTCCAAGTAAGTATAATTATTTTAGTTATTTAATAGTATATACCACAAATGCATGTCTAGTTATACTAAATTTTAGCCCCATACATTAACAATTACTTTACCTCAACAATTTTAGGTATATGAAAATATAAAATAGGGAGTTTGGCCCCTTAAATCTCATGAACTGTGATGATTTGAAATTAGTGAATCACTCTCTTTAATGCGGTAAAATTATCTTAACTATCGGTATATAATTTAATATATAGATATCAAAGGTGCCAACTACCAACACCTTTATTTCCCTTAGGTAGATAGATTCTTATGATTAAATACATTTTACTAGAAAATGTTAAGTGGCGTAATGAAACCTCTGTTTCCCAATACCATTGTACCTTACACAAAGCTTTGACTAAATACAACATTATATTCCTGTAGCACACACACACACACACACATTATTTATATATATATATATATTTATATATATATATATATAACCTGGTAATTATTTTTGACACATGTTAAAATAAAATATGCGTGTTTTCCAAAATGGTTTTCCACTTGTCCTTCCCGCAAATGTTGTTACACTTCCTAAAAATAAACCCACCTTAATACCTAAAACCATTAGCGTAGTTAGTACATAGCTGTATAATCCAAACGGGTAATAAAAAGCGCTGATAAAAATTAATCCACGTAGGAAGTCATGAGATAACTCACAAATCAAGTCTTTCCTTACTTTTCCAAACAGGTTTAGACCTAAAAAACTAATCTAAATAACAAAAACGTTCTTTCTTCAATACCACTTCTGGCTTGTACAGACAAAAAATACCAAGACTACATATTTAACAAAACAATTTAATTAAAAACATTGAATTTAAAGTATTTTTTCTAAAATACTACATTTGACGTATAAACACAAATCATCTGTCAAATTAGTTTTAAATCTCACACCAAAACCCAGTTGACATAAAAAAAAACTGAAACCATGGTTTATTAGTAGTACAGTCATTCTGTTAACATCACCTCACACACATTGCAACAGAAACTTTTTCAACAGATGTATTCTCGTAAATACGTGCTGTATAACATATCAAAAGTTTTAAGTAATCCAAGTGGTGGAAAGTATTGAAAAGTAGTGATAGCAGTTTTTCCTATATATTCTAGAAATAAATGATACAGGAAACCGTGGTTTCGATGAAGTTGCTGTCCTCTATGCACAAGCTATGGATGGATCATTTTCTGCAGAGGAAGCTCGACATGCTGATGTGGTGATCAGCATAAAGGAACTCATAAGAATAAAAAATGAATCCCTTAAATTCTCTGGTAGGACTGCTTCCCTATGGATACAGTACATGGATATGATGGACATACTTTGCATGTTTCTGAGAGCCAAACGTATAAGAAACTGTCGACTTCTCTTTGAATAAATATTTTAAATGCTTATTTTCATGGCAGCATCTTGAAAAAACACAAAAACTGTTCGGGTGTATGTGTAGTGGATGCTTAATCTCCAGGTGGAACATCCACATGCCTTCCAGAGGTTTGAAGAGGGAATCCATGTAGTCAGAATAAATGATCGCACATGTACTGGCCTTTCGTGGATCTAGTAATCGAGCAGGTGCTGATAAGAATTATGTAGAGTACTGTTGACCTCACAAGAGGGCGTGGGATGACACCCAAATATCGTATAACATGGATCTTCGCCATGCCATCTTGCGCAGAAATCAACAACAATTCTATGCAAGAACTAAATGGCGTCAACTATAACACTGGGGAGCAGAACAAGGTCATAACAGATTCAAGATAAGCTCGTGACTTGAAGTACACACATACAGTTCTAGACTATCTCAAAGTAATAAATCCAGGTTTGCACAGTGGCTCGATTGAGATCTAATTACACACTACTGTAAATGTTGGAAAAGCAAAAATCATTAGCCAGACTATCTTGGCTATCCCGGATGGGCAAATTACTGCTGAGTCCACATTCAATAATAAGTCTAAGGTAATTCCCATGAATATGCAATCATGGATAGAGATTGGTGGTGAAGCAGTGCAGGTTGATCTTGTACTACTTTTATAGTGACTCATATTTGCTGCAAAAACATAATAAAATCACCATCAGTATTCAAGTATGAGCTGTGTAGTCATCCAACCGCATTGTTTGACACATCCCTGCTTCTTCGACAATCACAGATGCCAGTACTAGCAGATACCATCTGGGCACTACTAACACCTGACCTTGAGGTGATCACAGGCCAAGTTCAGTACGTACTGAATGTTGGAGCACTTTTTCAACACATTTCATGGAAATGGGGAACCACATACAAATACATCTGTAGGATTCACAACAATACGCCACACAGAAATTGTCGTGTTCGGAGGTCATAAGGTCACACCCACCAAAGACATGAAATAAAAGAGACGAACAGCTGAAAGGATTGGATTTACCATGACTTTTGATGAGCAAGTGTTTCTTAAAATGAAGAAAGAATAGTTCCTCGCGAACAATAAAACAAGCAACAAACAGTTCATCTACATTCTCATTGGTCACTTGAGGAAGAATCACTGTCTAACGTATCATTCACAAAGTGATGCTGATCTTATCATAGTGCTGAGAGCTGTTGAGTCTTCCAACCCAAGAAACACAGTGCTATTTAGTGATTTAATAGGTTATTGTTGTATTAATCTAAAACAACGTTTTTCAACCATATTGAATATGCAACCCCTTTACAAGTAAAACAATTCTTGCGACCCCCTGGATATAATCAAATTATATCAGTGATATCTTATAATACGCATTCGGCGCTGTTGGGTGAAGAGCGGGGAGTGCACACGCAGGTTGGTTGAAGGTCAATGGTCAACGACCACATAGGAACAGTCGTTTGTCAGTTGTCAAAGTACACCAGCGTGTACGGTCGCAATAGAAAAGTTTTTAAAAAGATTTGGGCAGCCCTCCACGTCTAGTACAAGTGGTAGTAGCGGAAGCGGGTCGAAACCGAAAAAATAGACTTTGTGACGACCATTATTTGAAATATGGTTTTACTGTCATGAATAATAAACCTTAATTTGTAATTTGCGGTTAAGTATTATCATGTGAGAATATGAAACCATCAAAGCTTATGCATCACCTCTCAACTAAACATAACAAGGATACTGATAAACCGTTACATTTCTCC
Source organism: Timema shepardi (assembly GCA_902151425.1). Taxonomy (NCBI): domain Eukaryota; kingdom Metazoa; phylum Arthropoda; class Insecta; order Phasmatodea; family Timematidae; genus Timema; species Timema shepardi. The sequence continues at coordinate 13,072 of CABFVX010005890.1, forward strand.
CAAGGGAAGCTGAAAACCTTTAACCATCAGAAAACTACTATGATTCATGTAATAAACTAGTATTATTTGTTGTTTGAAAATAATATTATGTGAGGCCTTTCATAATAAACTTACCAATTTCCATTTTTTTAAATTAATAATTATTAAGGAAAATAAAATATTTGCCATTCCAATAAATTCTCAGTAATTCACAGAAATTCACAGTAATTCACAGTTTTGTAAAGATTTTTATAAATACTTATCACCATTTATTCTAAATTACATACAAATCTAAGGATTAAGATTTTTCAATATTACCCAAAGAATTAATCTAACTTTAATATCCACCTCATTTTTCACTAAATACATCTACAATAATAAAAACTCTAATATATATTGATATAATAGTAAAATTAATATTAAAGTTATATATCTTGTTATCTTATTTTAGGTATCCAATGTCAATGAGAAAGCGTTATTAGCTATCTACCGAGTCGCTAAAGCTAAGAAAAAAGGGGGTGGGAGGAAAAAAAGATATAAAAAAGCAATGTAAAGAGAATAGATAGGTAGCGCCATTTGAAAGAATTTGATGATGTCATCGCTTACGTCAGCCACGGGCCAACGTCACCCAGTACACATCAGTTGTGCAGTCCATGTGTTTCGAGCGGTTCTTTCATTTATCTTTATAATTATTATATTAATAAGTGTTTGCCTTGTAGTGATTTTTTTTTGTGTATAGTTTGTTAATTTATTATGTTTTCCACTCGAATATCTGTTTTAGTAGGCTACTTTAAAATACAGCAGTGATGTTCTCATTAATGATTTAGACATTTTATTTAATACATTTATTTAATATTAATAACTATAATACTAAATATGTAGGTGTAGTGCTCTTCTCAAGTTGTTTATTATAATATATTAGTTTTTCTTTTATATAATATAATATATAGGATACAAGTCATTGTTGAACAATCGGAATTATATGATTTTTTCTTATTTATTTGCATAGGCCTACGTTCTTCAATTTTAATTATATGTGTTTCTAAACAGACATAAAAGAAATCCCAAGCAGTGCTGTTGCACTCTGTGTAAATAATCAACGAAACTGCAAGGGTAATAATATATCTTTCTACTCCCTTCCTAAAGATCCAGACATTCGCCGTACATGGGAGCTCAAATGTAAAAGGAAAGACACCATTAATACAAATTTTGCTCGAATATGTTCCATTCGTTTTGCCAATAGTGACTTTGAAAGAAATTTACTAAGTGAAATACTTAATTTTCCCTATAAAATGTCCTTAAACATAGTGATGTGCCTTCCTTATACATTCCAACATCACATGCTAATATTTATGATGATAAGGACAGACAACATCGCTGTTCCAAACGAGAAATTGCAAAGAGAGCGGTGGAGAGAATAGCAACACTTTCCCCAAAGAAACCTCGCTGCAAAAATGTGCAACTACAATTTGACCAAGGAAGTCAACAAAACACTAATTTTATAGAGGAAAACATTAAGCTAAAGGAAGATTTTTAAGCCTAGAAAAAACTCTTAAATTGACACAAGATAAACTACGAATCCTGGAAAGAGAATTACAGTTGAGTAAAGAACAGAAAAATTCACTCTCAAAGCAATCTTCAGATGCCTCTAAGTGAGAACTAGAATGTAAAAAGAAATGATCAAAAGCCGTTAAAGATTAATTATATTCTGTACTAAAAGGGATATTTACAGAAACACAGATACGATGTTTTATAAACAAGAAAAAAACTTCGTATTGGGTGAATGAAGATATTCTTCAAACATTAGCATTGAGATCAATCAGTAAAAAATCGTATATAGGTCAGAAATTAAATGGGAATCCCATTACTTGGTATCTCTACACTAAGGCGCTGGACAAAGTTGTTTCAATGTCGGCCTGTAATTTTGAAAAATGTTATTGAGATAATGAAATCTAGTGGTTATTATTCATTTTAAAAGCAGTGTGTGGTTTCCTTTGATGTTATAATCATGAAAATGACATGATTCTATAGCCACACAAAAACCCACAACTCAATATGGCGAGGGGTCTCAATAGCAAGTGGAAGCAGCCTGTGTTTTACGATTTTGATGCACAAATGAGCAAAACAATTTTACTTGAAATAATAATAGAACTTGAATCAGCTGGAATAGCGTTTTAGCCTGTGTATCAGATATGGTAGGAAACAATATCGGTGTCTGGAAGTCTTTAAGCATTTCCGAAGATAGCTCATGTTTTCCTAATCCTGTAAATTATTTCCGAAGTTTTTGGGTATTTGCTGACATTACACATATGATCAAACTTCTACGCAATCACATTTTAGAGAGCGGAATCAATCTTTCCTCTGGAACGATTGTAAACAAAGAAGTGTTTCATCAACTGTTGGAGAAGGATTCTGGGGAATTCAAATTATGTCCAAAACTTTCAGAAGTTCATCTATTGCCACGTGGAAGAGAATGGCAGTGAGTTAAATCTGCAACCCAATTACTTTCTTACCATACAGCACAAGACATTTTGTTCTTACTAGATTAAAAAGAAATATCTGAATTTGTAAATCTGGTTAACGATACGTTTGATGTCTTAAATTCAAGTTTCCCAGTTAGTTTTATAACAGTTCTTAAAAGTGGATATGGCATGCATCTTGTGGTACAAGAAGACATTTTTAACTGCATGGCCGATACGTGTCGTATCATGAGAGTTGGAAAAAGGACATCATTGCTACCCTTTCAACGTGGATTTTTAATCTCCATAGTATCTCTTAAAGGACTACACAAGCAGAAAATGGAAAGTGGTGCAAAATATATTTTAACTCGTAGGTTGAACAAAGACTGCCTGGAACATCTTTTTTTGTGGCATCCGAGGAATGAGACAGTTTTACGACCACCCTCTTCCGTCTGAAGGGAAACATCATTTGAGACTAAATTTAATTGGAACGAACTTGGGTTAGCTATCATTACAATCTCCAGTTGAGCACGAAAGTGAAACAGATGACGCATCTGCTAAAATAACCAGTACTATGTTTAAAGACACCTTAAATGATATTGGTCCCAAGGAGATATTGACAGAGGATGAAGATATTCGCCAGCTACTTGAGGAAGCTAACAAAATACACCCAACCAATTGTCCTCGACTAGAGACTAAACAAATTAGCATTGCTGAGTCAGAAGGACTAAGATATGTAGCAGGATACGTTGCGCACCGTTGCAAGGACATTGAAAAAACGCTTGGCTATAAAGTGATACCAATGATCACTCCTGATAATCAGTCCTGGATAGCAACGTTGACCAAAAACACTGGTCTAAGGGAACCATCATAAGAATGGATGGATACTGTAAAATAATTTGAAGTTGTATTTTCATTAATTCATGGGAATGGTGTACGTAGAAACAGGAATATCATAGCAAATCTACAAAATACTCTTAAAAATATATCCACTGATTCACTCTAAAATAATAAAGACATAATGTCATATTAGGACATTTATTAGAATAAAACATCTTAATCGAACTCTCAAGACGACACAAAAAGAATCTTCGAAGTGTTCTTTAAAAAAAATACAAAAATGGATGAAATCGTGTAGTTCAAAGTCTTAAAAAAACCTTTATTTGGCGTCTATTATACGTTTTGTGATCCTAAATCTTGAACATTTTGAATACTCCTTAGTGTAAATTTGGTTTGATTTTAGAACGTTATGAACATAGCAAATCTTATAGTGCACGACAAAACTTTAAAATATTTATATACCTAAGGTTAATAATGACTATTATAATTTAATATTTTTGTATTAAACTTCAACAAACATTTGTTGAATAGTTGCGTTTGATTTAATAATAAGGGTTGATAGAATTTATTTCAATTTTCGTTTATGTTATATATTTGTGGTGCTAAAGTTAACTAAAATGTCAATAACTTCAAAACATATCGAATGTTTCCAGCGTTAATACAATAGTTCAAACGTGTAAGTAATTTTTAACATATTTTACTAGGTTGTAACGTTGCTTGACATCAACATTACAAGCATGAAGAAAATACGAGTAAAAGAACACTATTTCTACAACACCGAAGAATAAACAATACTGGACTCACCAAAAGTGCCCCGTTTCTCGGTCAGTGTGTCTCAAGCCTCGTCAACAACATTCCTGCCCGCGCGCATTGTTTCCGCACCGAATGTAAATACATAGCTAAAAGGATTAGAGGTGTGGCATGCTGAGCGCTGAGGTCTCCCGTTGCTTCATGGGAGTGACCTCGTGATGGACACGTGACATTCTACGCGCCTCTCCAATGTTCTATTTGTTTCTTTACTGCCCCTATCCCTCTGTTCCGTGTGAATGTTCTTCTATGTTCTTTCGTTTCCCCTATGTTCCCCTTCACTCAGAGAATATCGGTTTATTAACTGATGATGTGTGTGTCGTAAGGTCACTTCTTGAATCATCCGTGTCTTTGACACTTGCTCTAGGATGGGATTTTTACCAAGGTATAAATTTAGTTTCGGCCGTACTAGTCAAAATTACTCTTTTGGAAATTTGCTATAGGTTTATTTGTAAAGTTTAAGCTAGGTCTAAATTCCTTTTTGGTCAGTACGATACAAAATTAATTTTGGACTTACTTCTGTTGTTTTGGGTAGATTCTTTAAATTTTCCTGGGATGACGAGTTACGTAGCCCAAACATGGCGTAATATAGTTTAATACATGTTAAATGTATTACTGGGAGTTTTGCCCTTCCGGCTCGGTAACTAATGATTAGAAAGAATGAGGGACATTTTTATTCTAAGTTTTTTATCTTACATTTTTGAAGGCGAATGCCTGGGTAATATGGGAAATGTTTATAGCCCATACGGCTAAATATTGTTTGTTAGGATTTATTGTGATGACTAAAATAAATCATTGACTATCTCTTTTTTGGTTGACATGAATAGTTATGCTTATAAATTGTAATTATAAAGCATACGATACAGTCCGTTTTTGAAATGCGAATGGTTAGCCTGTGGCGGCTAGTTATTGTTGTTAGTGTATTGCGGGTTGCCGTAGAGACCCATTGAGGGGCCATATGTTATAGTGTATGTAATTGTTAGGACAAATGTTGTTATGGCAACAGTACTACTGTACGATAATGGGCATAGCCCTATTCTTCGTATATTCATTTTTATTTATTTTATTATCTATTGTTACCCATATTCATATATCTATATATATATATATATATACCTATTGTTAATCTTTTCTAAAATAAATATTGATTTATTTTACATGCAATCTTTAATTTACTATTACAGGTTTAAAGTAATTCTTTTAACTCAAATATCCTCGCCCCTTTTCCCCTTTGACTGATAATACTGAATAACGGGTGATGGTTGGGAAGACTTCATGACAACAAATTGTTGTATAGGTCAAACTGGAGGCCTATCAATGTTTATGTGGTCCTAATGCTCTTCTGCAATTTAATCATTTGTTGTTTGTTTTTAGCCCTCTTTAGTTTATGTATATGTGCCCCTGCCCTTGTCCATTAGAGGAGAAGGAGGGTGGTACAAGGTTAAGTGTAATTTATTTAGTATTCATTTATTGCTGTGGATTTTAAATATTCATTAATATGTGTAATATTCCCAAACGTGATATTATGATTTCTAAACATAATTATTTAGAAAGGACTTAATTTGTCTTCCATAAAGCTTTATGTATGTTAAGCCATGTTCTCACGTATCATTTTCAGGGAGTCATTAAACATTAATACAAAATCAACGTCAGAACACTAATTTCATTAGCATGAATCATTATTTCACACTTTCATTAAAAGTTAAAGGGGGGTCTACTTTTCTTAATTGTTAACTATTATTATTGAAAAATTAAACAAAATGAACCGTGTGACCAAGTAGGCCCTACAAGAAATGATTCATTTTTATTTAATTAATGCAAGGATTTATTTATATATTTATAGACATTGTACTGTAGTATGATTTCTCAAAAATTGTATTTAAGTGGAAAGACGAACAAACCAATCCATTTTTGAACTATAACAGAGTTTGAATGTTTGTTTTAATTTAAGCAGTGATGGGTGAGTTATATAAAATAAACAGCACGTGGTGCCATTTTAATAAATTAAACCGTAGTTGATTATTCTCAACATGATAAATATGATAAATGACACGTGTGAACAAATTTATTTAATTCATATTTTCATTAAAAATGAATTATTTGAAATAATTCACTGAAAATAACACACGAGAACACGGCTTTAAGCGCTGGCTGGTGTACTGGGTGACGTCACACGCTCAGCCAGGTTTGTGTACTTAGTGACGTCACACGCTCAGCCAATTATATGTCTTTCTCCAACTGGCGCTACCTTCTATTCTCTTTACATTGAAAAAAAAAGCACTTTAAGTTTCCCATTTGTAAAATAGGCATTAAACACCGAAATAAGCATTTATAGGCACTATAAAAGTTATCATACTATCTTCGCAATCATCGAAAGTAAGCTTATACCTCAAAAGCCTACTTTTCAATGCATAGGAATAAAAAAAGGTATTTAGGGCAAAATCCGCCCCCTATTAATTATCATTGTATCATTCACCACCAGCTACTGACCAGCAAGCGTTTAAACACAGACAAGTGTGATAGACATAACCTTCAAAATTGTAAATTCAATCCGAGCACAATCTCATCAGAGACGTTTCTTGAAGATGCAAGTTGGTGGGGAAAAAAAGATTTAATATTTCATACAGATATAAATTGTCTCAGTCGAAGTAAGTTTCTCCAAAGATTCCGCGATTTATTGAGTTAGATTAACATATTTTTTGAAGAAAGAGGAGATGAATATTGAGAGTTAGAGGGTGAGGTCTGTCTGCCAAACATGGATTTTTTGTCAGATTTCATTGGCAAAATAGGTTCTCTGAATCTAGAACTCCAGAGAAAAGATATGATCGGCTTGATTTATGCCTATCTAAGCCAGTTCCAACTGATGATCACTGATCTCCAACCGAACTCTCTCGACCACTTTCCAAACATGCAAGATCACAAGTAAAACTACCCAGGTTTTAAGTTTGAAATCAAGATATATATATATATATTTTGAAATTGGTAAAGCTCTACAGAAATATCAATCCAGATTTACTGACTTTAAAGACAAAGAAGATATTTTTTCATCCAAAGTAGATTTATAAAAAAAGAACATCGCAGGAAAAATCAGTATGATTTTATCTATGAATAAAGCCTCTCTTTAAAATGAGATATAAACTCTACTGAGTGACTAGTTCTTAAAGAGACGATCATCAAAACAATAATTTTGGAAATATTTTTCCTGGGACAAGTACACCCACATAAGAAACTGAATTGGAATGGTTCACTCCTGTTTTGGCTCAACGTATTTGTGTGAATCGGCAATTTCCTACTTGAAATTAACTAAGACGAGACATAGGTCCAGTTTAACAGATCTTCATTTGGAAGGTTCATTGAGACTGGCCCTGCCACAGTATACACCTGATTTTGGAAGTCACTAAACAACAATCTTCTCATTAGTAAGAAACCAGATTTTAAATGATTCCAGTGTCTTAAAATGTCAACATTCTGTTCTTTGTGGACAGTATTTTTTGCATTATATTGATCTTTATATACAGATGATTTCTATATCTATTTTCTATTGGTATTTAGAGGAGATATAGGTCCCAGTACCTCACGGTTGGTTTTCGCTAATAAAAGTAGATCACGAAACAAAACATGTTTGCCAGAAGTCCATGAAGCTGTCAGCAAAACAAACGGCCTAAATTATAAGACCTGTGTCAATATTTATTGCTGAATTTGTGCCACAAGAATATAAAAGTCTCATAATTTGTGCCACCATAGTTTTCGGGGAAAAACAAAAAACTTTGGGTGCTGCCAACGTCACGTAGAAGCACCCATCACGGCACAAATTCTGAAACCTATGGCAATTTTTAGTGCTGAACTTGTGCCACAAGAATATACTATCCCCATAAATTTTGTCAGGGTAGTTTTTGCGAAAACGCAAAAAAAAAATCACAGTGGGTGCTGCTGGCATCACCCATAGTGGCACAAATTATGAAACCTATAACAATATTTAGAGCTGAATTTGTGCCAGAAGAGTATTCTATTCTTTAAATTTGTTCCATGATAATTGTCAATCAAACTCTTAAAAACACTGTACCTCCACGCTGTTAATTCCTTCCTTGAAGGCCGCACATTTCTCTTTCCCCTCTCAATACATTGTGCTGACTGACTACACATCTTTGTCTTTGAGTGAATGCCTAACCCAGGGATGGGAAACCTTTTGACACTGTAAGTCCTTACCGCATGTCCCTTCACGGATTCCTTTCAAGACTTCACACTGTTTTTACTGTTGTATAGTAATTTTTTCCAAACTCTTACCGAAATATAATAGTGTGCTAAAATTATATAGATCAATGAAATTGGTTAATTAATATCAAAAATGTATGCTTTAAAAATAATGATATTTTATTTTAATCAATTATAATACACACCATTTGGTAATGTATATTGACATAATTTCCTAATGTTTTGTGTCTTTCCACATAATCAAGAATCTTCTAAATGACGTAGAAAGTTGAAACTAGTATATCCTACAATTGAAAAGGGTTTGTGAATAAAATAGATCAAACATCCTTTTGGAGTACATTAGATCTCGTAAAGGCTTGACAAGAGTTAGAGACGATTGCATTTTTTTGCCTTACCCTCTAGCCACCCCTAATATTAGTTGTAGTTTTAAAATGTTGATGCTGCATGTTTCACTTAGCAGTTTTGTGCCTATTTTCTCCAAAACCATTTATGGCACAATATATAACACTGACTTATTTATGTGGCACAACCTAAGGTATTCACCTGTTTTAAAGAATGTGTTTGATTTATGTTATACAAGTAGTGATAGGCGGTAGTACATTAAAGTGTTTTATGGCAAATTAAGATAGTAGCAACCATGAAAATTGGTTTTTTGAAGCACAAAATCAGCAAATATTACTGGAAACATTCTAGTAATTTGTGGTATTAAATTGCTGCTGGTAGCTAACGAAAGTTTTATCTTATTTTCATGAAAACTATGTAATGCTAACTATTTACACAAGAAATTAGTTCAGCACTAAATATCCGCACGTGTTTCTCAAACGTGTAACATTGGCGTCAGCATCAGATAAGGCTGGAAGCTTATTCGAAAGAGCGGTCTAGGACAACTGGTTGCGCGCGAACTGGGCGCTAAAATAAAACTAATTTTTTATTAACTTGTGCAATTTATTTAGAATAAAAAATGCACAATTTTTTCATATTTTTTCAATTAAAATTTAAAAGTGATGGATAAAGACTAAAAATGAACTTTTATATTAATCATATTTTTCAGCTCAACATCATATATGGTTCGTGGAGTATTTTTAATAATAATCTTAGTAGAGGAAAATTAATTAATTTATATTATAAAGTTAGACTCTCTGATATGATAAAATTTCTAAAAAAACTCCACAAAAAATGAAAAATAAGAATTGTGCGCAAAATAAACCACTAAAGAGGAATAATAAGTAGCATTTATGTGCATCCTTATGTACAAATTAAAATAATATCATCGATATTATAATACCTTCAAGCTATGACTTATTTCTGGTGCAGGTGCGACGATATTTGGTTTGTCTATTCTTAGAAATCCCCCACTCCCCCCCCCCATTATTATTTCTAATCTAACCTAACGAAGTCGATGCTAGAATTTTAAGACTAGTTAGGGACTATATTAGTAGAGACATTATTTTGTTTGTACATGGTGTTTCACATAATATAGCAATGCATTAATACAAGACAAATAACATTTAAATAAAATATAATGCTGCGCTTAATTAAATTTTTTACCCATCACTTTGCATTAAGCTAGTATTTAGCTATCACTTTTTTGCTAGTTTATACCCATCACTTTTTAATTTTAATTGATAAATATATAATTAATAAAAGAGTGATTTTTTTGTTTTTAATTATCACTTTTTAATTAAAAAGAAAAAAATTCATTGCAATAAAGTGATTTTTTTTAAAAGAAAAAAATTGGGGCTACTTTTGGCGCCCAGTTGTCCTGGCACCCAGATGGAAGTGCCCAGTTGTCCGGATTCGTTAAAAGAGTGGGGTTTTCAGCACCAGCGGCCGCATAGTCTAAAAGGAGTCAACTTTGTGATATACTGATTGCCGCTGACTGTGAGAAAAAGACAAGAATCTTAGCCAGGTGGTTTTGAACATTTTATGATTATTATCACATCTCCCCACCCTTTTTACAAACACACACACACACACATA
>CABFVX010005890.1:25925-37198 GCA_902151425.1 Timema shepardi
GGTGTCAGACTTCTGTGCTGGCGGCCGGGGTTCAATCCCAGGTCCCGGCACAGATTTATCTGATTACCAAACCCTTCCTTCAACTCTGACAAGACATCTTGTGAATGTGGGGAATGCCAGGCCTCCACCGTGGTTCGGATTCCACGTTAAACTGTAGGTCCTTCATTTCATCTCACAATCACCCTACCATTACACATTAGCGTAAGTGCGTATAACCCGAACGGGTAGTAAGTCGCGGTGATAATAATAATAATAATAATAATAATAATACAGCTAAATATTCTAAGCATTCAAGAACATAAATAATATTAAGAGCCTAATAAGTCCTAAACAAACTACTTTTCAAATAAATTAACGCTAAAAAAAGTATGGTGGTTGTCCTTCTGCCCATTTATTTAAGAAAGAATCCTCAGTAAAAACATACAAGAAAAACGCATCGAGTGAAACCAATTACGTAAACTAAATATATATGTTACTGGTAAATTAACAATTAATACCGAAACCTTAGGAGTTGTGTAACCTGAAAGAAACAAAACAATATCCAAACTGTAAAGCTATCAACGGACATAAGCATTGTAAAACCTGAGGCAACCGTTTATTGAATTAATATTATAAATCTCCTCTTAGCAAAAATAACACCACGATAGCTTTTTGATTAAAAAAACCACTTGTTAAATTATGCAATAAGATCTTTATAGTGGAGTGACCTAACTCACAAAATTCAAACTATTAATTTATTTTATTTAAACTAGCTCACATTTAAAAAATAAAATTTTAATATTAAGTGAATTAATTATCATGGTTCTGAACTAACTTAAAGTAAATGTTACAACAATTTATTATTATTATTTTACATTATTATTGTTAGTCTTAAAGCTAATCTTACTACGCCAATGCCGAACTAGCTATTTTATTACACCATTAGAGTAGGGATGATAAGGGTGAAGTTTAAAAAATGCATACACATTTATACTAAGGTATAGTGAGAAAAAATTGTAATGAAACCACTGACAGTATTTCCCTGAAGAACTGACTTGGTGATCTTAACGTTCACTAGATTGTTTCTTATTCTTTAGCTATTAATAATCTTGGAATGCACATAGCTATATTTAAGGGAATTAATTTCATTTATTAAAATGTCTGTAATTAATGAATAAGTTGATATATATTTTATTAACTCTTATAGATTGTAATAGTTAGCATTATCATTTTGTAAGCTTATTATTCTTATTATGTTTTACAAGATACCCTTCAACGAGAGCGGAAGAATACTAAATGTAGGTCATATCCTACGAAAGCGTCAAACTGTTGACAGCATAGAGAGATACGTTACCATGGTAACGAGGAGAAATGTCTCACTGTGTTATGTGGCCAGTAAAAATAAATTATTATTTTATTGATCTAAAATATGTCCCATTGATCTGCATTAGATTAAATACTATTAAGACCCATTTTAAATAACAAAATAATGTAGTTTCATAGTTGGACATCTTTCTGGAAAATAAAATAAGCTCGCGCATGCATTTTAACGTAATACCATAGAAGAGAATTGACGGGGATTACCCGGGACTCAACAAGAACTAATCCTCACCGAGTAAAAAGGAGCTAAGGGATTCGACCTAGTAAATCCCCTCCAAAACACAGAATATATCATATTCACAATTTGTTTTGTTTAAACAAAAATAGAACTTCATTGACCAAAGTTAAATATATAAAAAATGTTATATGAAGCCAAAATCTAAGTCAGAAAAATGGGCGTGTAAAAATTTCAGAGATTTTGATGGATAGTTTACAAACCACGTAAACAGAGAATTTTATTTGGATATTAATTTATAACGAATGAAGCACACGTGCGATATCCAATGCAATATTTGGTCTCCCTGAAATCTTGACAGAGCAATTCAGACAAGAGTTATGTCAATCTCACATGACGCAGTCAAAAGCTGGCGTTCTCTTTCTCCGTTACTAAAGTTTTCCTTGTCACGTCCTCATATGATCATATATCAGCCCATGGTACAGAGACTATCTCGCAGAACTAAATGTGTGTAAGTTTTTTTGTACAACAGCATCTCACCAGCCGTGTGAGCTATACCCAGAGGAAATAATCACGCTAATTTATTTACGATAAGGAAGGTTGACTTTCAAGGAGTGTACAAGAATTGGCGTGGAGAGAGAGTGGGAAACATTTTAATTAATACACCCTCATTACACACGACCGGGATTCAAACACTAATATTTCCGTCGTCATTATCCCATTTTATTGTGAAAATTACGCCTTAAATCAGTGTTTTTCAAAGAGTGTTCCACTAAATTCACTAGGTGTGACACGAAATTAACTAAGTGTGCCGTGAAATTCACTAGGTGTGACACGAAATTGACCAAGTGTACCGTGAAATTCACTAGGTGTGACACGAAATTCACTAAGTGTGTCGTGAAATCCACTAGGTGTGACACGAAATTCACTAAGTGTGTCGTGAAATTCACTAGGTGTGACACGAAATTCACTAAGTGTGCCGTGAAATTCACTAGGTGTGACACGAAATTAACTAAGTGTGCCGTGAAATTCACTAGGTGTGACACGAAATTAACTAAGTGTGCCGTGAAATTCACTAGGTGTGACACGAAATTGACAAAGTGTACCGTGAAATTATTGACGTTATGTCATTGTTGATAACACAAAATACTAAATGCCGTTTCATCCCATTATATTTTGTTAGATAAATCAGAGAACAATATTTTAAAGATAATACATTTATATCTCATGGCCGAGTCTCACCAACTTGCACGTTAAGTGTTCCACAAGTAGCCACGTGAAAGAATAGCGGGCCATGAGCAAAACACAGACTGACAACCCCTCCTTCAGACCATTCCACCGCTGAAACAGGTCAGTTTTATGTACTCGTCTCTCATTGATGACGGGCCGATAGTGAACCTACTCTACCTACATCGTATGGCCTCAACAACACGGCTGGCCTCACTCCAACTCAAGGCCTCATACCGGCTTAACTAACATACTGGAACCCCCTTATCTCCCCCCAAACTCTCCCATATGTTCTTCGAATGAATTGCCCCCTGCGGGGTCGACCCGAGGAACACAGACCTGCAGTTAGAACTGGAATATTCAACTTCCAGTACATTCCCGTTAACCAGGTTTAGAGAGCTATTCCCTTTTATTAATAACTACCCCTATAGTTCCGTCGTCAAAGCATACTTCCGTCCAATTGTTTCCTGGACTTGAAAGGGACGAAGAACCGGGGAAATTTAATAAACGGTTTCGAGTCGCACTTAGTCTTTGAAGAGGGAGAGAGAGAGAGAGAGAGAGAGAGAGAGAGAGAACTGATGAGATCGTGTTCTTGTCATGGTACAGTACCTTCAGAGGCAAGTAGACAAGAGGACAAAAGATGAACTGAAGATATCCGTTATACGACATTTTTATGATCATCCAAAAGAAAAGAAGAGGAATCACTGTAATTTATAAAAACACAAAAAAATAAAACTAGCTACTAAAGCCAAAGTACACAACATAATTTGAATGGCCACGAAGATAGCTGATACAAAACTGAAAGACTCTTAAATATACATCGGAGGACCTATTGAGGACAAATTCTTAGTTAGAAAAAAAAAATGTTTCCTATTAGGTGACCTGGTGGTCTAGGGGTAAGGTGTCAGACTTCTATGCTGGCGGCCGGGGTTCAATCCTCGGTCCCGGCACAGATTTATCTGATTACCAAGCCCTTCCTTCACCTCTGACAAGACATCTTGTGAATGTGAGTAATGCCAGGCCTCCACCGTGGTTCGGATTCCACGTTAAACTGTAGGTCCTCCATTTCATCTCACAATCACCCTACCATTACACACTAGCGTAAGTGCGTATAACCCGAACGGGTAGTAAGACGTGATGATAATAATACTAATAATAATAATAATAATAATAGTTATGATTTACCTGTCTACAAGTTAGACAAAGGCCTCTGATCAGGTCATAGATAATAGGATATCTACTTTATTTGTTAGACTACTGTCCCCAATTCTGTGCTACAGTATTAAAAAGAATACACATCAAACTACAACTCACCAAATTAACTATCGTTTAAATAAAGAGCTATAGGTGAAATATTATAGTCAATTTTAAAGGACAAGTGCACAATATATGGATGCTTATTTTATTAAGATTATTTTAAATTTAAGAATCGATAAAGGCGTAAAGTAAAAACATCCTCATTTATCGCTTACTACAAGCAATGTGGCTTTCGTCGAAACATAGCAACCAGCCAAATACGTAGTTTCTAATCCTGTATTATGGAAATAGTTTTCAATGTTACTAGGGAGCTATTGTTAAAATTCAACGAGATAAACACTAGACTTTTGCTTAGACCATATATTATTAACTCTCAAGTGAAACGGAAAATAATGAAGCTACGGCTAATTTAAGATTCCCCTAGAAAAACGACATTAGAGTACCAAAGTTCGTCTGTTAGTCAGTCAAGTCGGACTTACGTTTTTAAGCAGGCAACTTTATATTTTTCTCAGCCTTGAATGATAAAGGGATTTTTTCTGTTATTTTGGCCAGACAGGATGCCAGTTAAAATACATTCTTTATAATCTCGGTACAGATGATCTAATTTTTTTTTACTTATATACAAAAATAACGGATAAGAGTCTATTATCAGAATATCTGAGCGGTAGATATCGGTCTTTAGTGAAACGCGTAATACGAAAAATAAGAAGACTAAACCACATTTCACGTAATTTCATGTTGGAATATAACCATTTCAATGCTAGAGGAAGGTGAGCACAGATAACACGAGAACAATGGTTGACCAAAATTGACCTAAGATAACAGAATGGCTATCAAACACTTAACGATTTTTAATATAGCCTCCTTTCAAAAGTTCATCCTAGGCAGTAAATACGAGATATTCTCCTAAATCGTCCATTCATTATAAAGTGTAGAAACCATATGGCCACATCATTTTTTGTTGGATTAATTAACAGCACCTTCCAGATAAAGAGAAACAGATCAGATCATTGGTTTATTTAAACCACCATTTTTTCTCCCCTTATCGACCAAATTCATGCACAGAAACAGCCTACTTTAGTCTCGAACATTTGGGATGTTGATTACAGGATCTCCCACAGTTATTAATAAGTTATGATTTACTATAGATAATAACCCACAAAACTATCAATGAAATATTATGAGCCAGGTTAAGTAAGAAGCACAATTTTTACTCTGATAAACGTGATCAGGTCATTATTATTTATAAGGATGATTTGTTGAATAGAACAACCAAAAATAAAAAATAAATTAGTATAGAATATAGTCTGTTAAAGACTACTATATATTAAAATTATAATAAACACAATCACTAGACAACACACGTTCCTTTCATTAGTGGCAAAAAAACTGTCTCATTTGTCCTATATTCAAAAACTCACCATCATCTAAATAAATCTTTCAAGACGAGTCTAAGTGTTTGAGAGAGCCTATAATAATATAAATTAATATTATTAAAACTATTGGCTCAATTTTCAGAATATGTGATCTAGAAACTATATAATTAAACATATAATATAATAGATTACCTACATTTAAGTTGCCAAATTAACAAACTAGACTATAGCGTTGATTATAAGAATATGCACCAACACTATTCTGATAAGGAATTGAAAAACCACGTTTTGTTAAAACACCCAGGTAAGCCAAATAGAAACTCGCTTCTGTGGCTGCATGGCCTAAACGGAGAAAAATTAGAAATTAAAAATATCCTCTTATAAAGGTAAGGCATGTTTCTCGCGAAAGACTAGAATGTTGATTATGATAACCGGGTGATCGTGGCTTTATCCGGGTCATGTGTAATTAGGGTGATTTTAACTAAATGGTTTCCCATTCTCTTTCCACGCTATTGATTGTACACTACATTTAAATTCGATTAATTCATGATTGCCAACAAGTTAAAAAGAAGCTCGTGGAAACTTTTAATTGAGGATGGTGAAACTAGGGGAAAGTATTTCTGGCAGCACCCGCTGGCCACTGTCACTTTCCCTCTACCTAATATAACATAACTTAACCTAACCTTACCTAACCTAACATGGAAATACTCGTGTATTTAATATGGATACATTTAAACTGACAACGCTGAAATGCCACACGACTGCTGGGCAGCCCCTATGGTCAAATTTAAAGGAGGTGTGTTAAAAAATTAGCGTGTCTGTAATATGGACTACAAAGCATATGTTAAAAAGATACAATCTTCTTAAGTTAACCACGTGTTTGCAATCTGACCTTATCGCAATCAGTACTGTTCCCAATAAGGACTGTTCGCAATCTGTAACATTAATCATCAGGACTGCTCGCAATTAGTACGATTCATTAAATTCAACCTAACTGATCACAATCCCATTTGCACAGTTAATAAATAATTGTACATCCCACAGGAGTAAAATGCGATGCTAAGAAAATAAAATCTGTATCTTAGTCAAATTTACAATCTCACATATAATAAATTCTACCAATTATAGGATTATATATGACTATTCATATCTTTATTTTCTTTCCCCGAAAGTTAACAAATGTACAGGAGATTTCAAGCTATGATGAAACCATCCATTGCCGAGTGTTATAGAGCTTATCTCGAGGCTCTGACCAACGACCTCTGTAGAGACCTTAGCTTGAATCTCGGTCAGAATGAACTTGAATCTTTACGAGGGGTGAGAGTTGGATATTTTATTGGTAGCTATAAACTCCCCTCAATTGCGGCTCTTTTTAATTCCACACCCAAATACAAAGCTAAAGGACAAATGGGTAAATTTTAAAATCTTTTTTATCAATATTCACCGCTATGAGAGAATGTAATTATTTTCGATATTCCGGTTTTCTTCATATATTTCCCATTCTATGGTCAGGAAATTTATGGTGAATATTATAAGAAAATAACAAATTTTTTCCTGGAATACTAATTTAATGCATCTCACAAAATATCGGGCATAAACGGGCAACCATCTCATCCTATTTAGTTTTTTTCTATATTGGTCTTGCGGTTCTAATCCCAGTTGTAACTACTGGGTTAATTTACCCTTAATTATGTATAGTTCTTCCTAAATAGAATTGAAGGAACAATTCCATCCCCTCCAACCCTCCGCATCTGCAGATGTTTTATGAAAATATTGGCCAACACTCCAGCTCAGTCGGTAGCCTGTCTGTATTCTGAGCTAGGAATCGCAGGTTCATTTCCTGGCATGGCTGAAAATTGTATCATTGGTGAAATAAGAGTTTCCCTTCGTACAGTGATGAATTGACGGTCGGAGGCTGGATGTTATGTCTTTATTAGATTTAAGCTAGTTTGTGAGTTGTATGCTGATATAATAAATTGGCTCAGAAAGCGCACGATAAATACTTCAAATAAATTAAATGAAAAAAATGTTAACACTTAGTTAGCTTAAAAATGAAATAAAAAGCGTAGACCTAGAGATAGATTATTTTAAAAAATCCCTCTTACACTTCATTACTATATTATGGTGTCAATGGGGGAGTTGTGATATTCTGGTTCGTTACAACAAACTCTCTTAGACTCACGGTCTGTTGTAGCACAACACTCATGAAAATATGATAAAAATAAACGCAGGGAAAATGTTATTCTTCATCCTCCCTTTGCTTCTTGTCCGACCAGTATTACAACGCCAGAGAAGTCACAGAGTGAAACTGACGAAATCTTATTTGCTCCTTCTTCTTGCTCATTTACCTCGGACTCTAGTTTTCTTCCTTTACTTTTACAAACAGTTCTTTCCATGTACATAAAATGAGAAATAATATTTCTCATTTTCTACTTCAACCTTTTTTTATATTTTTTATTCTTGTTTTGAAAGTTAGAATGTGAAGGTTTTCAAAAAAAAATTGGGCTCTGATGAGAGGAAAAAAGTACGTTTCACGCAATCACAATTTTGTTTAAAAGTATTTGCATTAAAGTAAATTAAAAAAAAAGCATGTCATGTAGTAAATTAGCGTTTCAATCATAAAAAATATATATACATATAAGCTATGTTGTGAGTAGCAATCTCCAAACACTTTTAAAAAATAATACTTCAGCAGTTTCTATGCTACGTTTGACAATCCCTAATCTTGTGTGGCCTCAAATTGCTCTAGTTGTATTATTATTATTATTATCACCGCCTCTTACTACCCGTTCGGGTTGTACGCACTTACGCTAATGTGTAATGGTAGGGTGAGTGTGAGATGAAATGAAGGACCTACAGTTTAACGTGGAGATCCGAACCACGGTGGAGGCCTAGCATTCCACACATTCACAATATGTCTTGTCAGAGGTGAAGGAAGGGTTTGGTAATCAGATAAATCTGTGAAGGGACCGGGGATTGAACCCCGGACCCCCAGCACAGAAGTCCGACACCTTACCCCTAGACCACCAGGTCACCCTCTAGTTGTAAATGTTTTCTTTCGACAAAATAATAAAAATTCAATTTGAATAACTATTTAATTAGTATTTTGTAGAGAATTTTGATATACGTATTCATAAACACATAAAATATATTATTTGCATCTCATTTACTAATAGACTGATACGCTACTCATGTTCCAAATTATCAGGTAGGCTGTTTCTGTGAAGGGTGTTAACAAATAAAGCAAATTCCAGTTTAGTTTAACTACAGCTACATTGTAATTAATAATTATTTATGGCATAGTGCATGTACATAGATAAATGTATATGTTTTCTTGTCTAGTGGTTGGACAATATATTGCTTGTTAGCTTATATATAGGATAAACACCAGACACTAAGATGAAACCGGCTCCAGATATCCAGGTTCACTCGTGGTGCTGCCGCAAGCGGCTTGTCAATAGACTTAGCATGGTAAGTGTTATAAGTGGCGCCACTGGAGGGAAAATGAACAACTATGCAATATAACTCACCCTAAATACATCCAGCAGGTATTTGGATCCAGACCTCCCAGTTACCGGCAAACAAGACCAGGGGAAGTTGATTTCTTAGTCCACGTGACCATCGATATGGGTTTTTGAGTGTTTGAAATAATTTGAACCTGGTATCATTTTACACCACTAATATAATTTTTAAGAAAAGTTCTGTGTTAAGCTATCAAAATGAAGATTATCAACCTAAATGTATTTTACAAACCGAGTTATTATCAACAATATTTCTAGTAAGGTTAGCAAGTAATAGTGCTACTAGCGACACCTCTCCTCTCTATCATCTCGTGTCTTTGATGCATATTTAGATCAAGTAGATTGGATAATTTATTATGGTTTTTATAGCCGAATCCCCAGACGTAACGTTAGTACGAGGCTGGTAAAGTTGGCAGCAACGCAAGGTAATGTACTACTCTGTGCTCTCACGGCACAGTCTGACTCGCATGGACGGGAAATGTACATTAGTTTTACTGCGGAGGGCGGGTATTTGTGAATACATTATTATTATTATTATTATTATTATTATTATTATTATTATTAGCACCGCGTCTTACTACCCGTTCGGGCTATACGCACTTATGCTAATGGTAGGGTGATTGTGAGATGAAATGGAGGACCTACAGTTTAACGTGGAATCCGAACCACGGTGGAGGCCTGGCATTCTCCACATGTCTTGTCAGAGGTGGAGGAAGGGTTTGGTAATCAGATAAATCTGTGCCGGGACTGGGGATTGAACCCAGGCCGCTAGCACAGAAGTCCGACACCTTACCCCCTAGACCGCCAGGTCACCTTTGTGAACACAACATTTGTTGGAGAACCATCTGAGAGAACAGTAACCACCGTGTAGAGGAATAGTGAAATACCCACTTCAGTGGCTGCATGGTCTAAGGCACCACTCTCACAGTAGACTAGACTGACGATGACGGGGAGATCGAGGTTCAAATCTCAATCAGGTGCACTGAGAGTAGCTTTTCTAAAATGTGTTTCCACTTCCCCCTGATTAAATGCGGGCACACTTACTATAAATATAGCCTTCATATTCTCTAAAACTAATAGCGTAGTAAGTACATAAACGTATAACTAGAAAGGGCAGAAAGACGCGGTTGTAGAAAAAAATATAGTGAAATACAATATCAGTGGAATTATGTCAGGATCTCATATATTGGGGTTCGAAACCAGGCCATGTTAAATACGGGTATTTATTTATAAAATTGATTTCCATTTTCCTTCCACGCATATTGGTTTAGAATTCATCTAAATTAACCCTTCCTCAATATTAACAAATTGGTGGAATTAAACTGTGTAAAGCCAGAACGAGTATTGGCTGATGGGGGAAATAAGATGTAAAAAGTACTCATCATTTAGAAATGTGATCCTCACGGGAATTGATACAAAATAATTTAGTATGTTCTCTCATAAGTATAAAGGAAAGGAGTTATTTCAAAACTATTGAATTGTAAAATGTTCCCAAACTAAAACATTTGTTTGTGTGACATTACGAATAATGCTTAGGAAAATAAGATTTTAAATTTTGTATCAAAACGGGATGTAGTTTTCATATTAGAATTTAATCCTTTTTATTGGGAAGTCAAAAAATTTAGTTTATTGTAAATTAATTTGCCCTACATTCTTATTTCCAACCCGGTCACCTAGATATCTGATAATTTTCTTTCATATCTGTATTGATCGTGAATAATACTTCAGAAACTACATGTCACGTGGTTACCAAATGTTGTTTACAAAAAGTGCCATAGACTCTCTCTCACCTTTAGAAGCCCTCTGCGATCTTACAACCAACCTGAATCGTGGGAGCATTTTGAATATCTTTGACAACGCCCAAATAATGGTTATATCTTCATTATTATTGAAAGGTTTATTTTGATCTTTATTTCTTGGATTTAGAGTGTATAGTACAGATACTGGATGCCCCTCGTTGTGCGCCTATTGTAAAGTACTGAAGCTGGATGCCCCTCGTTGGAACGCCATTTGTAAAATACAGATACTGGATGCCCCACATTGGAACGCCAATTGTAAAAGCCTTAAATACTTCCCCTCGTTGAGTACGCCAATTGTAAAACATGTAATTTAAACAATAAATATTGGGCTAGTGGTTGAGATAAATCTGCCCAAGAAATGAGAACAACTGTGTTTTGCTGTCACAACGACAATTTTATTTGCCCTTAAGTTGTTTTGTAAATAAAATAAACCACCACTTAATGTTGTAAAACACTTCCATCTCGTCTGCCGTAGCTGAGTAGAAAAAAAGACTGACGCGTCTAACAAGCTAGCGTCCTCTCGAGTCGAGCCGTGTCAACCCCGTCATTCACACCCTCG
>CABFVX010005891.1:0-13487 GCA_902151425.1 Timema shepardi
ACTCTTTCGATTGTTGTTATTTTTTATTTTTATTTTTTTGAAGTTTTTGAACCCTCTCTCTTATTTGGATGGTAGATCCAAATTATGGTACAAATATAGGAAACATTTTGTTCTTAAATATGTTTTCTTAAGATATTTCGCTGTGCTAATTTAAAAGAAACACCCTATATATACTGTTTCTTCACAGTTCACAGCGATCACAAATAATACACAAATCTAAAATTATTACATTATGTTTCAACAATGAAAAAATCCCGACATTATTATAGAGATCAATCACATAAAATAATAAAAATTATTACTTATTAATAAAATTATATTAATAAATATAACAGAAAAGTCAAAAGAACATAAAGAAAAGAGCATGAATAAATCATGGCAATACAAGGATAACTATTTCAAGTGACCACTTGTGAATGGCCGTTCAAACAAAGAACCGCAGACTAATCAAAATCTTGTTGTAATATATCTGTAGTAATGTAAAAGTGGCTCAAGAGACTATTCATAGCAATCTATAGTCAACCAATCAGCCCTTCTTATTTCAATAATGAATTGGGGATCTGGATTTATTTCTAATCTTCTATTGGAGCACTTGTTGAAAAACACCTAGTCCCTTTGTATGTGAGCGCGTACCATGCAGGCTGTCACCCGTTCTTGTCAACAAAGATACAATTCAATACCAAAATTTGATATCGTGAGCCACTTAGAACTTCAGTGCAGCATTTTATGTCCCACTTAAATCAGGCAGAGGTTCGATATTTAAATCTGAGTTTACTTTGTAAACTTAAGTAGGCCTATACATCTATAAATCTTCTGAAGAATAATATTTATAAATGAAATAGTATCAATACATTATTATTAGCACCACATCTTACTACACGTTCGGATTGTACGCACTTACGTTAGTATATAATGGTAGAGTGATTGAGAGATGAAATATATTATTATTATTATTATTAGCACCGCGTCTTAATACCCGTTCAGGTAATGCGCACTTACGCTCATGTGAAATGGTAGGGTGATTGTGAGATGAAATGAAAGACCTGCAGTTTAACGTGGAATCCGAACCACGGTGGAGGCCTGGCATTCCTCACATTCACAAGATGTCTTGTCAGAGGTGAAGGAAGGGTTTGGTAATCAGATAAATCTGTGCCGGGACCAAGGATTGAACCCCGGCCGCCAGCACAGAAGTCTGACACCTTACTCCTAGACTGCCAGGTCACCCATAGTTAAGTAGTAATTCGGTATGAAACATTCAATGAGATATGAGAAACTCAGGAAAAAACCTTTGAGTAGGCCTATATTATTTGGCAAATAAAGTTGAAATATAAAAAAAGTTTTAAAAAAGGTTCTAAAACCTAGCAACATTACATTTCGCTTGCATTGCCATTTTAACATTAACTATTAGTTTCAGGGTTAGGAGCTATTCCGTAGAATATTGACAGATGTGCAATATTGGTCAGCCACTCGTTATGTCATGGGTAGTAGAAGATTTTGTCTCCCATCTGGAGGCCATTATTTAAAAAAAAATCTTTAATTATTGATTAAATACTTAATTTAACACCTTTAGTTAGATTTTGAAGGCCATCCTTTTGAACAAACTAAATAATATAAACAATAAATTAAACTCTTCTTTTATTACATATAGTTTAATTTTTTTAAGTTTTTTGATGTCTTATCAAAAAAAAAGAAGCAAAAACCCACAAATAATAAAGAACTTTTGAGTTTAGTTTATTGTACCCTACTGCTTTGTAATTTTGGGCTTCTCAACCTGGGAACACACTGTGTATGCATTTTGATATATAGATAGATAGGCCTATACGCACACTTATAATATCTTAGATAATTTGTAAATATAGTCTGTATTTAAAGTGAAAACACTGAATTTATTTAGTATTGCTCAAATTCCCTCGGGTGGTTCAAATGAAAACATAGAAGGTTATTTAATTCGAAAAGTAAAATTTTGCATCAAAAGTATCAATCTTTCTAATAATATTATTTATGTAAACAACGTTGTTTTTTATGATCACGAAAGTTTTGTTAACACGTTTATACAGTGGTTATTCTCTCCTGTACATTTAGCAAATGAAACAAAGCGAAGCGTGCACACATTGGCCGAGAGGTTAGCGTGCCTGAGCTTAGGAAGAGGTTCAACTCCATAAGCGACTATATTCAGTGGTTTTATATTGATCCCCTAATCAAGTCGGTTCCTAGAGTATCTTAGAAATCGGTTCCGTTTCCCTGTACAACTAATATATTGTCACATAGCCTTATAAAGACTATCGCTAAAACCACCGTGAAGTTGGTAGTACCCATAGCGGTACTTATGAGAATTATGTCAATATCTAGTGCTGAATTTGTGTGTAAAAAGTTATCAAAGTCCCATAGTTTGCGCCAATATAGTTTTCGAGAAAACACCTAAAAACTGTGGGTGCTTTTGGCGACACCCATGATAGCACCTTTTTTTATAGATGTATACAAATTTGTTTTAGAAGAATATCTGGTTTCTATAATTTGTGCTGCCATAGTTTTAATTAAAACATCAAAAAAGTCACAAAGTCACGCTATACAGCCCCCCACCGCTCGAAAGCTGGTGCCTTTATTATTTTCCCACTAAGCATTATAATGACTATACTTCTGTCGTGTGTCTGAATCCAGGGGTTTGTAACCTTCTGGCATCGTAAGACTGCATGTCACCTCATGGTTTCCTCACGAGACAATTATAGTACTACATTTTTCCAAAATATCATACCAGCTATATCATTGATAAAATTATAATTGATAGAAAATAACGCCTAGTTTTATAACATTAGTATTAAAAATAAAAGTTTTTAACTCTAATTAATTTAGACACACACCGTTTTAGATTGTATCATTTACAAACGATGAAAACATAATTTATTAACCATGCGAGATGCCTCAACAAAACCCTCAAAAGGCTTTTACTTTACTTTTAGAAGCACCCATAGGAGCACAAACTACAAACCTATGCCCATATTTAGTGCGAATTTGTGTCATAAATATATCCTATTCTAGTAATAATTGGTGCCACCATTGTTTCCATGAAAACCCCTTGAAAAGATAAGTTGTGTTAACACCACGTTGTACTAACTCGTCATGACTTCAAGGCCGACCCTAGTTTCTCCCACCGGTGACGTCACCGAGGCCACTTCTAGGTTTGTGCAAATGATGTGGCCATAAAAACCTTGGGTGTTACTAAGAATCTCTAGAGCAAAACTTAGGAATCTCCTAACTTAAGAGATGGTCTACTCTGAACAAGGTGGTAATCTTATCAAAGTGAAATTAGGATTGTTACTTTTATTGTGTTATAATTTAACAGTTTGGGAACTGGATAGTGCTTTATAAAGTTAAATGTAAATAGCTAAAGATATGAAGTAAACGTCAAATATGCTGATACCAACTGAACATACCTCGAGTTTATTTAATGATAATACAACAGAGTTAGATAGACCAAGAGTCATATTACAAGTGGAGTATATTACAGTTGCTATTATGAAACACTCAGACATGCGCATGCGCAGAGAGACTTAGCTCAGTTTAATAGAAAATGCACGTTTGTTGGTTATCAACTCGACCGCGATTTGAATTATAAGAACTTAAGCTAAGGATAATCATTGATTTCTTAGCTCTTTTATAGTTGGCGATTACATTCTCCGGAAGCTCTTAAGGCCTTCGAAATTTAGTATATCTCATCCCTTTTTATAAATTATTATTATTGGGTGAAACTAATATTTTTAACAACAATAATATAACGTCAATAATTTTGTAGTACACCCGTTGAGAAAAACTCCTGTGTATAATATGTGAAGAGAGCTAATGGCGTAAAGTAAGATGCAGTGAACACACACAACAATAATATTGGAAATAGACTCCAAATATGTAAATCAGGGTTTGCAAGCTTTGGTCTCACAATATATATCTGGACAGTTGGATCATCTGCAGCATTTTTTTATTAATTGTTCTATCCATCCTTCATTCACATACGCCCACAAAAATAATAGCTTATTTTTAATGTGTAGGCCCTATATAATTTTGAATAACAACAAATATAATAGCTATTTCAAACTGTAATATTTTTATCACTTTAGATATTAGACAGCGTAATTTTTTATTTCCATAATTTAACTAAGATTGCTTCTAGTATTTTCCTACTTCACATAAACTTTTGATAAAATATATATTTTCACAGATTTTAAATATACATTATCTTATAGACATAGACTCAAATAGCTGATAGAATCGTATTTTGGTTGTCAGGCTAATTAAACTTCGTCAGGCTCTTCTAGTACAGTTTGACAGTGTCAGTGTGGTTAATGATTCAGACTTCAGCCGGAATTACAGAAAACAGCCTTTCCTATTCAGTTTACCACCTTTTAACACTGCGTCTTACTTATATTTCAGGTAAGACGCCGGTTTCTCACACTTGCCTCATTCAAACGTGGTTGCACTTCTTATAAATTGTATTTTGCTCATTCCTTACCCACTTACGTTATTAAAATGTACATATCCCGGACTGGTAGTAAGGAGTGGTTTAAAACAAAGGTAGCCTAGAGTAGTGCCCCCTATTCGGCGGTAATACGTTCCTGGATCAATCGTGGTTAGGTGAAACCACGGATATTAGCAAATTACTAAATAATGTTATATTCCTGTAACACACATGAATACGTTAACATTTAATTGATAAATTATTCGCATTAAGACATTAACAACATGAAATAAAGTACGTAATAATATCGTGTACTTACTATTCTCCATTTTTCTTGTTGCGACGATCACTGGTGATGTTGAGTATTATAATAATATGATGATGACGGGCACTTTGCCCACGATGAGGAGATGAAGTAGGATGATAGTGTAGGCAATGTGATTCATAAACTATTTTTGTCTTTAATTAGAAATAAATAAAATTGGGCAGCAGTAAACCGCGGATAAGTGAAACCGTGGATTCTGAATCAGCGGATACGGAGGCCCTACTATATATACATGTTTTTATAGACTGTGGCCCACCACACACTCCAAATTTTTGTTTGAGTTTGAAACCACTTGTGTAGATGCACGAAAAATGTTCCTCTAAAAACCAATCAAAATACAGTATATTAACACCCAAAACATTCTAAATATAGTACCTATTTAATAAAAACCAGGCACAAACCGATGTGTCGTAAACAGATTAACCTTTTAAAATTTTGAGTAAAACGCTTCAAATCAAACTGTTGGCGAAACTTTCCCTTTCTCCTATCCTCTAACCTTTTAACCACCACCCTCCGATGACCCCCCTTGTTTCCTCCCTCCATCAAACTGAATTGGTGATCAGCTGGTTCAATTCACCCCGAAGTCACCATGTTTTCTTTTTTGGCAAGTGACAAGTAGCGGTCTCCATAGGGCCATTACAAACCACGCCAACCCAAACAAACTAAATAAAAAAAGAAGGTTGTTTTCGGAACAAGTTGAACAAATCGAGCGAGAATTGTAAAACCTTTCAAAAACTGTTTACATAAACCCGAACAAAGAAGTGAAATAACGTATGGTTTTTACTTAGTTTATTCGTTTAGAAATAACTAAATGGGTCATAAAAAAGGCCAAAATAAAAATATAACTGAGTGTTAAAAATGCAGTTTTTTCTACGTTTACATTTCAAGACAAATCCAAAAACAATACAAATTTCAAAAATTTATTCTGGTGTTTCACATTCTGAAATAACCGTAAAAACACAGATTGTTAGCCTCATTATATAACAATAGTAGCGTAGCTCGTTAAAGAATAAGCCACCACGAATGAAAGTGATTAAAGACAGTGAAAGGAGGCAAAATGTCATTTTAATGAGTCATTAGAATTTCTGGATTAGTATAGTTTAGAAATACATCGTGTATACCGAAAATAATAGAAAATATGTAACAACATACACACATTTTAAAGGATTAACATTGATTGCTAAATAAAATATAATAAATGAAATATGACAATCTGAACCCGGAGAAAATAATGAAACTAGGATATTCTGGTGGTATTAATTAAGCACAAATATTGGCAGAGATCTCATAATTTGTGCCTTTTATGATGCTGCCAACTCCAAGAACCTATCTTCTTCTAATATTGTATTTCCCCAGTTACCACAGTCATCACAACTACTGTAGGATGAACATGATTTCGAGACGAACAAGGTGGGCTTAGTGGTAGAGTATCAGCATAAAAAGCCAAATGTCTCAGGTTTGATTCTCGTGTTTACATTGACATTATTCACTAAATATAGAGTACCAAAATAACAGTTATCATTATTAATTGATGAGTGGATATCGTTTTAAAATGAACGAAACCCTGTTGGGTGGACGTGTGGTCTAAGACGTTGCTTTCGCAACAAACTCGATGACCAATGATAATTCCATCTTGGTTCAACTCCATGTCGGATGTACTAAGGGTGTTTTTTCCCCTAAAAGTATTTTACACTCTTCGACCATGCAAATGTGGTTAAACTTCATATAAATTTACCTAACTTATTCCTGAAACATTAGTATGATTAGTACACAACTCTAACGGGTAGAAAGACGTGGCGCTAGAATAAAATAAGTTGCTACCTTTCAATCTATACGGAGTGTAATGTACAAAAATAAATGTCACGGACTTTCTTACTCTATCGTTTAAAAATGGAGATATTTACTCAAAACTCGTAATATATGTGAAACGAAATAATATACAGTAGAAAACCCAACCATATATTGCACTATACTTATGTAAAGCTTTTTTTTAGTCTCGGTTTTAAATTTTATAATTTTGTTTTTAATGAATTAATGTTCTCATTTGTATGTTTGGACCGATAAAAAAGATCAATGTTGGGCCCACAACTTTCAGTTAAAATTTTCGACATTTTATTAGGTGTTGCAAATCTTCATGCCATCGTATTGTTATTAAATTCCTCATTTATAAATTTTGACCAATTAAAATTGTAAAAATTAACTATTGAGTCTAAAATGGATATAGATCATTGTTGTACAAACATTTATCCTAAGAAGTTTAAGGAAAAACAACATACACCTTTAGAGACTTACTTATATTTATATTACTCTATGGTATTGGAGAATTATTGCATTAAAATTTAAGTAGTATCTCTTTACAACTAAAGCTCACAAAATTGTATTAATATATTTGCCAATATCTCAGAAACTGTTAAATCTATAAAAATATATATAATATAACAACATTTTATTTTTAATAGTACTACAATTCTGCATTCATAAGTTATTTAGTATCTCAAATAGTTGTGGAGATACGGAAGTTTCTGTTTCTGTAAGGTACCCTAAAATTCATTTTAATGTTAAATTATAATAGCCAGTTTATTTATAAACTTAATCAACACCTAGATACGAAATTTAATCAAAATCGTAGAGTCGATTTTGAGAAAATCGATTTTTTTCTCTTTTCGCCCTTTCTTAAACTACTCTTAATTTTAATTTTAAGTTTAAACAGACACACAGACAAACGTCATTGCAAAGACCACATTTTAGGGTTTGTGGGGTCTTGAGACGTTGACTTCCATCAACATTTAAGGTAAGATTTTCTTTTGCGATCGCATTAATTTTACCTTTTGTGTTCGAAAAGTTAAAAACATATATATATTTACGTATAGCTTGAAAGTTATTGATTTTATAAAAATATGCTTCTTATAAAATATTTGTGTTATAAAGAGACCTACATTTTTAAAACATAAGTAATTTCATACCTCAAATACTTTAGGAGATATTATAAAAAATATAATTTACGTTTCAGTCTGTAGCTCCTAAAGTCATTTAGCCGAAATTTTTAGAGTAGCAATTTTGTTGACCAAAATTGTTAAAGCTGATTTTGATAAAATCGACATTTTCTCTTTTTGACCATCATTTAACTACCCTTAATTTTAAGGTTAGATATCCAATTCCAAAAATACCTTGGGGAAACTCTATGAAAACCCTAGGTACCTAGTTTTAGCCCGATCGTTAAAATGGTTTAGTCTCTAGTTGGAGGTACAGACAGATAGACGAAAAGTCAAAAACCACTTTTTTGGATCCAGGGGGTTATGAAATGTCAAGATTCATCAAAGTCTTGAGTTCGATTTTTTTGACGATAACACTACTTTCTCTACCTGTAAGATAGCGATATAGTAAAAATATAAGGGGAAGATATATTGTTCAATAAAATTGGTAAACTAAAATTTCAGGTTCCTCCTTGGTATTTACTCTTGTAAAAATATTCTTTAAATAATAAGTACTGTACGCCATTAGATTTTTGGCTGGATTGGTTGAACTAACAAATTTTACAATGAAAATTGAATGTTTTATAGCTCCATTACCTAAAAATGGAGACATATTTACTCGTAACACTTAAGATAATATATCAAAATAAATAACATACATTGTTAAAGAAACATAATGAATATAAAGGGGCGTCAGGGTCACCAAAGAGCTTAACGGATCACCACACTATGTCAGCAGATGATTATATTACATGTTTTGTCACCGCTAGCTAGGTACCAAATTTGCTCTCACTTTTAAATTATGTATTCGCTACATTAGTTTGCCCTCTTTTCATAAATCTTTGTTTCAGTTGTTCACTCATTTTTAGGTATTTTTAGTTTACTATAAGAAACTGCACATTTTTTTTATTCGACCAAGAAGAGATTTAATTCTTATATTTGTTTCTAAAGATTTGAAAGTCCATCCCCATTTCCGGTCCCCCATATTGGAGTTAATAATTTAAAGATTTCTCTGATTACTTAGAATATATAAGTTGTGTGAGTTTTTATTCCCTCATTTCCCAGACGTCCCTTTAAATAATATGTTTACTTGAGCACGGAACGTAGGTTTTTGGTTATTAACAATTAATTTATATATTCTAATATAAATTAAGTTAATTATATGTCACGGGTCCATATGTAAATTATTTGTGGACAAGTTAATTAAATAAATAATTGTTTCTTTTCGCCAGAAATTAAATATTTTAAAAGTTGTATATTGATATGTCCCATGCTGATACCAGCACATCTATTTCTATGTCGAGCTACTGTGAAGAGTACCAAATACAGTTGATTTATTGATATGACCTATTATTAAAATATTATATTTATTAATTCTAGAATTAATAAATATTATATTTATTAATTCTAGAATTAAAGTTAATTTTGTGATTTTTAAAATCTTCTTTGATTATCATGTTTCTTGGTCGAAGTAAGGGGGTGGTCTTAAAAGTGCTATTATAAGCTGAGCTTTCTTATAAATTGCTATTTTAAATATTCTCAGCATTTTAGTTGAAAGTTAATTTCGCAAACTGATGACTGAACTATCTCGAGGTTATCTTTTGACGTCACGTTGTCTGTCAGCCAGATGTTTTGTTGTTGGTTTTTATCTCAAATGGGGTTTTATGTCCTCCATTTAGGAACATTTACTATCTCGAATATTTAAGAGTAAAAACTTATGTGAAGTTGAAAGTTAGGAGCTGTTTTAGAGTTTATAATAGAAACAATATGGAAGAATTTGAAGTTATAGCATTCATAAAGATAAAATCATATACATTAATTAGTGGAATGAGTGCTCTTAAATAATGAATAGAATGTCACTTAAACGTCTACTAAGTACTAACTACCAACCCCCCTTGGTGTATAAATGGTTTTATGCACTGTAATAGCACCATCTTCAATAGAATATTCAGCATACATGTTATCTGTATCCAGTCTTTAATAAAACGATTACTATATCAGAATAAAAAAAAACTCTCTTGTTGTGCCATTATTAAAATAATCTGTTAGAAATGCATCACTGTGAGTATTGTGTGTACATTCAAGGTGACACGTCATTTGAAGGATTCATCACCCATCTCACTGTCGTATAACTGGTCACTAAATCTTATGGTCTAGTGTTTAATCGAGGCTCTATCAAATTATATTATGTTTATTTTTAATCCGTATGTTACCTGCGAGGGCTGGAATACGGAAAAGTGAGTCATTATAATTTAATTTTGGTCGGCAGGTGAAGGGGAGATATCATTCGAGTGTAGTGATTTAAATTTTAGTATATATTTTCTTACACTATTTCATGCAAATTCAGGTGCATTTAATTTATATAATGCATATCTTTCATCTGTACTTCATTAATATAAATATTTTGTAAAATATCTCAAATTAGTAAGACGTGGAGCATGGAAAAACTCTGATAAATATGAATCAACAAGAATCTGGTATATTGCATTTTCAATAAACTAAAGCTTATACAAAAATTACGAAGTCATGTTTCTAATTTCCATCGTCATGAATAGAATAAAATGACCAGCTAATCTAGAAGCATTCATCTAAATCTTCTTAAGATACGGATGGATACCTACTATATAACGACGATGAAGTTGTTTACTCTATTGCTTAGAAAATATGCATAGTAACAAAATGTTTTTTTTATTATATTAAACTTGTAAATTTAAAATTAACTATATCAATAAAAAAATACTTTTTTACAATAAGACGTAATTTCAATTAACTTTAAGTTAAATAAAACACGAAATACAAGAATATAGTTTTTGAAATTATCATATTATTATAGAGAATAAGATAATGTTCTATAATACACGACGAATATTTATAGTACAATTATTGTTACAAAATTTGTTTTTTTTAAAATTAAATCATGTCTAAACTGTTGAAAAAGTTCAGTAGCTGCCTGTTAAATGCTCTTTCTTTGGGAGCACCTCTCCCTCTCCTCCCCAACCCCTTTTTGACCAACGTTATCTTTTCATCTGCTTTTTTCTGTAAGCCATGCTACTCCCCCTTCCCTTCCAACATTTATTTCTCCTTCTGGTAAAACCCTTGGCTGTACACTAACTTTTTGTCAACTTGTTACTACTATTACCTCCAAACCTCAGTTTTTGAAAATTTTCCTTTTGATGTATTTGCATGATCTTTGTTAAAAGTTTATTTATAGTGTAGGCTTGATTCTGTTTACCTTATCAAATAATTTGTGTAACACTCAACAGTGTTTCTTTTATTAAATAAAAACTTTTTGTATAGAAATTGTGTTTTTTTAGCAAAAAAAAAATATTCTAGGCAATACTCCTGTAAGGGGGACAGAAAATCTGTGTTGCTCGGCAAAAAATCAGCTAAAAGGAAATTGAAATACTTGGAGAAACACTACCAAAGGAAAAGGTGAGTTCACAAATAATAACTATTTTTATAGTGTTGGGGTTTATAGCATATATATTACCCACACCAGTGGCTGAGTAGACTAATATTATAGTAAAGCATTGCACTCTATCGCTGTTGTCGGTGAGGTCGAGGTTCGAATCTCATCCAGGTGAATTAGAGGGGCTTATCATATGTGATTTATCAGTGGTTTTGTCATCCTCTTTATGCGTTAATGCAGGATCACATCCTCTCAACTACTTTGGTAATCAACACGGAAAATATAAATTATAGTTTAAGGGTCATTTATAAAGAATATTGTATTTTGATTATAAATGTTTGAGAAAAATAAAAAAAGACAACACATCTAACAATATTATTTCCATTATGCCTCTTCACACGTTCGGTTAATCGATTAAAATTATACCAATATGTTAATTACATAAAATATTATGTAATAAATTAGTTTTAGGGTTATTTTGTCATTAAGTCTAAATAATAGAAATAAGAAATCCACGTGATATCTTGGAATATATTATATTCCAGGATATCACGTGAATTTCTTAGATGTGATTACGAATATAGATTGGGAGTGATGTGGATGTTATTTTCAACATCTGCGCCTGAGTTTACTGACATTACAGCTATAATGTTTGCTTGCATTTATCAATATATCTTAAGACATAGTCCCAATAAGTATTTAGTAGCTCGCATGATAATAAAAGTGTGTAAGTTACTTTTGTTAACATTTTAAGCTATTGCTATAATGACACTGAATTTAACAAATTATGTTTATTTAAGATTTGGATGGATACTTACTTTAATATAAGATTGATTTTGTCTACTATATTTCTCGAAAAAACAAACAAAAAACAATAACATACTGTTTTTTCATTCAATTTAACTTGTAAATGAATTATGAATGATTGAACTTAAAAAATACAATTGAATATCTACTTTAATACAAGATATGTATTATTTTATTTAAAAATAAATAAAACTTTAAATACAAAAGACTAGTTCACAATTAAGCATTTTGTTCTGACAAGTAAGAGGATTTTCTACATACAAGACAGTCAAATTATAATGCATTAGACTAGTAACTTGACACTATGCTGATATATGGGGTGAAAAATGATAGACTAGACAAAAACAAATAATTTTTTGTTGTTAAAAGCTTTATTTATGAAATGTCAAGATTTAATATATTAAAATGTCCTACTAGTGAAGCTGTGTACCAAATTCAACTCTCTATATTTTGAGGAAGTGGGTTAAATAAGGACTCTGGTCAACGCAAAAAAACGGCCATTTCCTGAATGCATAGACAAATTGGCCATAAGACAATGGATATAACATTCTCTATCAGATATTATACCTATACTAAGTATGTTACTGCTTTTTATATATTAGGCCTCTGTATAGGATAACTTGTTTACTGTATTAGTGTATAAATGTACATGGTCCCCAAAGGAGAACAAAACAAGTATGCCAGTGAGTGTATGTCCCCACCCCTTCCCCTCCCATAAGAACTTCATGACCTTTATCGCTGGTGTGGGTGGAGGGGGCCTACGTTCCTTCGTTGGAGGCACACCACTAAGAAATTTTCATAAGAGAATATGACTCTCATGTTTAAATCTTTCTCCCTTCATTTAATTTATCATCCATTATTTCTCCTTAACTCTCACCAAGCCATGCCCTCTCAAAGATCTTGCCTTCCTTGTATTTTTTATTTTATTTTATCTCAATAGTTTTGAGTTACTTTTATAATGGTGTTTTACGTTAATGGCCTCTTATGTGTCGACACGTCGTTAAAACATAATAATAATAATAGTAATTTTAAACATTATATGGTAAGTTTTTCTAGCAACAAAGTATAGTTGAAATATGTTACTATAATGCCAACTATTGTTTCATTATTTAAACAAGTTTTGCCAGGGTCTTTAGTACCTTTTATTCCTTCCTCCATCATTGCTTATTTAATCACAGGTTGAGAATTTACCAGTTGAGGAGGAGAGAAATAACACACAGATTATGTTTTTTCATGGAATTTGAAGAAAAAATACGCTTGTTTAAAATAGTAATGGTTTTTTAGTCTATAAACAATGTTTCAGTATGCTTATTTTAAACCTATCCAAGACGAATGCTAATTTTTTCTAAACGTTAGATTACTTAATCAAAAATTGAATAACCCTACTGTTTTGAACTATCGGCTTTATTTCATATTTTTGAAACAGTTTGAATGAAAAGTAGCTAAAGTATTGTAGTAAGATTATAGCTTATTCTTTTTTAATATATATATATATATATATATATATATATATATATATATATATAT
>CABFVX010005891.1:13519-38184 GCA_902151425.1 Timema shepardi
TTTTTTTATATATATATATATATATATATATATATATATATATATATATATATTAGTAGTCCATTTTACAATTTCAAACTCCCCCCCTCCCCTTCTCCCTCATTTAACATCTACAAATACGAAAAGTGTTTATTCAACGTACAGTTTCAATTCTAAAATAATATGTTCGAGTATACGAACTTTAATTTGATACTGGCTAAGCTAGGAATACACACGTAATTTCCTTGGTAAATTATTGTTATTACTATGATCATATCGTGAATATATTGAGAAAAATTAATACTAAAACAACATTTTTCAACAGAAAAGAGTTCTATTGTTTACATTAATCCTAATATTTGCTGGGCTTGTCATGGTTAGCTTGAAAAATAATTACAATTTATTTATTCTCAGATCAAAACCCAATTTATAAGAATCTTATGATGTTGTCAATAAAGCAAGTGCTTCACACCCCGGTGTTGATACTAGATCACAGCACTAAATCCATTTTTCTGGAAATATTACTGGATCTTCACATTTTATTTCCAAAGAAGAATTTGTTTTGTCTCAAACACACGATGATATATATGTGTTAGAGCAAACTTCTCTTGTATTAAAAGTGCAAAAAAATTGTCATTGATGCAGATCACATTGAATTACACGGCAGAAGAATCGTAGATATTTTCTTATTAATCAAACAAATACAATTAATGATCCACCACCCTCTAACCAAGTGTTCCTTTCAAGACATGTATCCTATCAAAGAAAAGTGTTTTAGATTGAAATCAAGAATTACTTTTAAATGTAAACTGTGCAAAATAGAGCAGGTCCTGTGAAAAGATAAGCCCAATTAGAATGTAATGGACGTCAACACTACCTCCGTATCGAGCACACTAACTACTGGTGGTGGACACGCACAGTTGGAGGAAATAACCGCAACACTTAAAATTCCAACAATGTCTTATAACACTTTCCGGAAATATCATGATAAACTAGCCGATGCTTTAGAGAAAACTGCACAACAAGATCTGGAGGAATCTGTACAGTTAGAGGTTGAAGAAGCAAAGAAGCGGGTCATGTAGACAAAGACGGTGCTCCCATCTTGACTGTTGTGGCAGATGTTAGTTGGGTGAAAAGATTATACCGTACCAATTACAGCTCCCTATCTGGTGTTGTAAGAACACAGTTAATAATACTATCACATATTGCGTACCTACAGTAAATACTGTAGTGTGCTCTTTCAGCCTTAGTCAGAACCAATATTCTCTATGGAGTCTCTGAGTAAAACAATGTGCCCCGTACATTAGTAGTAACAGAGTCATATAAATTATACAGGTCTCTTTACTTTTTAAAATACGCTAATGTTTGTCTTTGTGTTTAATCTTTATTGGAACTGACAAATAATATGCTAGGTGGTTTAATGTGACTTATTCATTTATCTTAATTCGATAATATTTTAAAAAATTAAAACAAAAAATTTACTTATAAGTACTTGGCAAAAAAACGTAATTATTTTAATTTACCTATATGCATAATATACGTGTAATCAATACAATGTATTATGTATTACAAAATATATTATATTTATATATATCTTTTAGTATATATATATATATATAATATATAATTAAACCAATACATATTAAGTAATACAACTATCGTATATAATGTATAATACTATGTAAATGATACATATAGATATTAAAGCCTATATTATACATCTCATATGTAAATATATCAGTGGTTCTCAATCTTCATAGTCACGTGAACCCCCTAACTAAGGAACAACTAACTATGGGAACCTTTGATGTGGGATGAAAAATTATTTAAACAAAATATTATAATCATACATTTATAGAATATTATAGGGGTAAATTAGTCGTAATTGTTTATTTTTTAGTCTCTTTTTTGCGTCACAATTTAATTAATAATTATATTACCCTTTTGTGTCTGATATTAGTTAAATATGATATAATTGGCACGTGCTCAATCTATTTATTGCGTTGCTTTAAGAAAATCAAAGACACATTTTAATAGTTATATATTTATTTTAATTAAAAATATGTTTACATATTTATATAGACCTGAAGTAATGAAAGTTGTTAGGTGACTCGCTACCCAATACGTCCGCATCCTTGCCATCCTTTATCTCGAGTGTCTCTCCTTGAGACGTACCTCAGTGCTCAACCAACGCTTTTCTCCCTCGAATTCCCCTGTCATATTCTTACAATTTCTTCAACCGTAAATAATGTAAATCCTTCCCCCGACCAACTTGCACTACCCACCTTAACTATACCATCGTAACGATGTATATTCAACCTTACAAGTAGACATAATAAACATATACCTATTCGGAAACATATTCTTTAAATAATTCAAAATACTGAGTTTAATAAATTATTATTCCAAAATTGGCTACATCATCTTTCGTTGGGATTTAATATGGAAATACATTTCTATTTTGTTAAGTCTACATCATTGTCTAACCCTATTATATAAGATTTTATAAAATATAAAAATGATATAAAGGTATGTCACGGATTCGGTGGACGATCTCACGACCTCCTGGACGAATTTTGAGAATATTTGATTTAATATATAAAAATCACATATATAAATTTTAATGGCATTTTGTAAAATATGTGTCTTATTTTAATCCTCCCTGAATGCAGTCAATTGATTATTTTTTAAATCATTATTTTGAGGATGGAATTGTTGGATTTTACACCCGAAAAGTATATTCATTGGGGTCAAAAAGAAGTATTGCACTTTATGCATATGTGCAGAAAGAGGAAAAGGAGAACCTAAAGGTCACTCTTGTTACAAGAATTGGCGTACCAACCAGAGTTAAACAAATATGGAGGCAGGGTTTATACTCGATGGCTTTTTAACCAGTGTAACCATGTGTGGAGTAAGATATAGTAGACTTATTGCTGATGGCGACAGTAGTGTTTACAAGAAAATCTTGGATATTAGGCTTTACAAGCACATTACTGTGGAAAAATTTGGGTGTTGGAATCATCTTTTGAGAAATTACTGCAACAAAATAAGATAAATAGTTGCAAACAGTTCGAAAGGCCGTTTCCCTTTGTTCTTCG
Organism: Timema shepardi; assembly: GCA_902151425.1. NCBI lineage: Eukaryota > Metazoa > Arthropoda > Insecta > Phasmatodea > Timematidae > Timema > Timema shepardi. Next base: position 16,597 of record CABFVX010005891.1, read on the forward strand.
TCAGAAAGTTGCAAATAACGTTGGCCGCCTGTAGAATGCTGTTACAAAGGCAATAAAACATCGACAAAATACATTTGATCTAGATAGAGTTCATCAAATGAAAGTTGACATACTCAATAGTCTTGACCATGTGTTTGGAAATCATTCGAGATTTCTTGAGCGCAATTATTTTTTTTGATGGAATAGAAAAACTCAACATGTCACTCACAGTTGTACAGGATCTCAAAAATACGGGGGTTGTTACAATAGAATTATTAATGCAACTTCATTCTTGGCCAATAGTGCAAGAAGTATTATTGAAGATTGTATAGTATAACATCACTCTACTATCACCCTCGTTGTTGATCTCTGAGCCTGCCATGTGTGGTACAAGAGGGCAGGTCATGCGATCTTGTGAGTGGAAGCTCAGTTCAACACACACTTTTCTTCTTGTGGACACTCAGTCCGGTAACTTAGTTGAGGTCAGTTTAATATGGCCGTGCTGTCTTGCACCTCTATCCAAACACTTTTATCAGACATAGTGCCTTGTGGATCATTTTTTTAACCGTAACGTCAACCTGTAAGCTTATTATGTTTAACAAAAGATTTCAGTTACCAATTAATAAACGTTCAATAACCTGGCATCAAACATTCTTGTTTATTAATCAGTGATGATAGCCAAAACCAGTACGCTTCCAGTAACCAAATGGTTAATATGTGTAATGAACAAAAGAACAAACAAGAAGGAGATAACATCAAGGTTTCAACAGAACAGGTATTAGGATCAGAAAGTATCATGGAACCATATCCCGCTACCATGATCTGCCAAAAAGGAACACCATGCCCAAAAATCTTGATAATTTCTTATGGGTATTAGGTGTTTTGAATTCATTTATAGGGCGAATTTTTTCTGTATTTATGGATATACCCTTGTATGAAATTATATGCCCTGGGTATTCTATTTGTGTTACGCCAACTTGTTTTTTTTATTTATGGTTAATCCCGATTTACGTAATCTTGTAAACACTTCTTTAAAATGAACTATATGTTCACTAATATTATTGGAGTACACCACTAAATCGTCTAGGTAATTATAAACGAATTTGTATCGAATATCTCCGAAGATAATGTTCATAGGCCTGGTTAAAACTCCTGATCCTACTGATAAACTAAAAGGGAAGTAATTATATTCAAACAATCGACTAAATTACAATGGAAAATACATGTTCCCAAATCTTTTGATAATGTTATATCTCAGTATTACCACATTTCGCCCGTTGGAGCACATCTAGGGGTCGCCAAAACCATTGCGTTTATACGTAAACATTTTTTTTTACATGGCATGGACAGTGACATACGTGCCAACGTTCGGGCATGTGAGATTTGTCTGCGATTTAAACCTGGTCAAAATTATAAATATGGATACTTGTCTTTGACAGTATCAGAATTCCCAATGCAACGTTTGCTCATAGATTTTTTTGTCCCATTAACCAGATCTAAAACAGTAAAAAACACATTCTTACGACTGTAGACGGATTTTATAAGTTTGTAAGGTTTTTACCCCTAAGTAAATCAACGGCGGAGCAAACTGTACGTGCCTTAAAAATTAACATTTTCAAAAACTTTGGTTTATCTTGTTTCATAGTTTCTGACAATGGTTTTCAATTTACTTCTCACGTATTCAAAAACATGTGTTTTCAACTTGGTATTAAACATTACACTACTGTGCCTTATTATCTTCAGCCAAATTTATGCGAGAGATCACATATAAATCTAAAATCTGCTCTCATAGCCAATCGTAATCAGCACAATAGAGAGTGGGATTCTAATTTACACTGGCTAGAAATTGCTTTCAACAATTCTGAGAATAGTAGTCATAAATATACGCCAGCAGAACTGTTATTGGGCCATGTTACTTTCTGATATTCCTACCTGTTCTGTTGAAACCTTGTTGTTATATCCTTTTTGTTGGTCTTTTGTTCATTACACATATTAACCATTTGGTTACTGGAAGTGTACTGGTTTTGGTTATCATCACTGATTAATAAACAAGAATGTTTGATGCCAGGTTATTGAACGTTTATTAATTGGTAACTGAAATCTTTTGTTAAACATAATAAGCTTACAGGTTGACGTTACGGTTAAAAAAATGATCCACAAGGCACTATGTCTGATAAAAGTGTTTGGATAGAGGTGCAAGACAGCACGGCCATATTAAACTGACCTCAACTAAGTTACCGGACTGAGTGTCCACAAGAAGAAAAATGTGTGTTGAACTGAGCTTCCACTCACAAGATCGCGTGACCTGCCCTCTAGCACCACACATAGCAGGCTCAGAGATCAACAGCGAGGGTGATAGTAGAGTGACGTCATACTCTACAAGATGTAGATAGCAACGTTACAGAGCATTATAATGATGAAGTTTCTTAATATGTCGGTGGTAAATGAGTAAATTTCTATCTTGGAAGGAGCTATCTAGCAAGATGTGCAGCAGCAGTGATCCAGCACAACAGTGGTTTGACACAATTACAACTCCACAAAAGAATGTATGGAGAGAGTCCCGGAGCGTACTGCAAGTCAACGGAAATGCGTCGCAAAAGGAAAGTACACATTTAAAAGATCAAGCGCCAACGGGTGACCTGGTGGTCTAGGGGTAAGGTGTCAGACTTCTATGATGGCGTCCGGGGTTCAATCCTCGGTCCCGACAAAGATTTATCTGATTACCAAAACCTTCCTTCACCTCTGACAAGACATCTTGTGAATTCCAGGGAATTCCACCGTGGTTCGGATTCCACGTTAAACTGTAGGTCCTACACTTCACCTCACAATTACACTACCATTACACATTAGCGTAAGTGCGTACAACCCGAACGGGTAGTAAGACGCGGTGCTAATAATAATAATCAAGCGCCAAGATAAACCGACATGTTCAAAAAATATTTTTAATCTTTGTTCGAATAGAGAGAAGGATTATGGACCGCGTGAGCAACGTCTTGATATGGATGACGTCCAATATAAAATAGAAAGGGATTTCTTTATTAGTTCCTTAACCTTAAGAAAATATGAACGAAAATAAATTGAACGCTTTACTATTCTACAAATAAACAATGAAGAATGGTTAGAAGAAAGAAGAAAGCGGATTACAGCATCAAGATTTAAAACATTATGTAAAAGATGTCCACACACAGGCTGTGAGAAATTGGTTCAAGAAGTTCTATATAGCTATGGTTTATCAACTATATCCATGGAGTATGGGGTAAAATATGAGGAAATAAACTTTATGAGGTATAAGTTACTAAAGGGTTAAAGGTAAATAATTGTGGTCTGTTCGTAGATGAAAGTCTCCCATTCCTTGGGGCAACACCAGATGGTATACTCAACGATGGTAGATGCCAGGGTGGGACCATAGGGCAATATTACCTTGAACATGGTTGTAAACATTCTTGTGCCCCTACATATATACCGTTTACTGTAGGAAGGTTAATATCTGAGGATGAAAAAATTATAGTACGTTTTCGTTAGGAAGGGATAACTATAGGACGTCTGATAATGAGGTGGTGATTTATCAGTGCACGGCGCGGTTTCTTTCCTCGCCACGTCCCAGACATGTCAGTTATACACCTTCAAGACATGATGATTGATAATTGCTAATTAATTGTCGATTATCGATTATCAGTGCCTAAATAATATTTCCGCTCGTTGATTTTCTATTTAACCCCAGTTACCCTGCCTAGTCTAGCTCGCCCCAGACATATTGATTGCTAATTGATAATTGATTGTCGATCGGCGCTCAGGAAGGTTTCTTTCCCCGCCACGTCCCAGACATGTCGGTTATACACCTTCAATGATTGAGCGCCTGGAAAATCACCCCCAACCGAGATTCGAACCCAGCCATGTTGATGATTGAGCGCCTGAAAAATAACCCCCAACTGATATTCGAACCCAGACATGTTGATTGCTAATTGAGAATTGATGAATGCCAATTGATAATCGATGATTGAGAAGGTTTTTAGCTTAGACTTCCAACCCCCTTACCCCTAAGCAGTGTTTCTTTGCTATTTCCCTCTTCTGCAAACGGGTCAAAACACCCCTCACCTTCAACCCTTTCCCTAAAACCCCGTCCCTCAGGTCAAAACACGACCCTTCCCCTACAACCACCCTTTCCCCTCCCCCAAAACCAGACTTCCATCTCCCTTACAAACACATCTTCTTCAACCCCTCCACCACAACCCCGTCCCTCGGCTCAAAACACCCCCCTAAGAACACATACCCTTCAATCCTTCCCCTACAACCATATCCCGGTTCAAAACAAACCTCCCCTAAAATCACATCCCAAAAAACTTTCAACCCTTCCCCTACAACAACATCCCGGGTCAAAACACCTCTCCCCCTTCAACCCTATCCCTACAAACGCGTCCCTCTACCGCTAACTGCTCAAAACACTTTCTGCCTACATCCACCCTTCCCCCTCCCCTACGAACACATCCCTATAAACCACTCCACCACAACCCCGTCCCTTTGCTCAAAACCCCCCACCTCCCCTACAAACACATCCCCTTAAACCATTTCCCTACAACCCCGTCCCTCAGCTCAAAACACGACCCCTCCCATCCAACCATCTCCCCCCTTCAACCCTTCCCCTACAACCCGTCCCGCTTCCCCTAACGGCTCAAAACACTTTATCCCCCTACAACACCTCTCCTTCAACCCTAACACTACAACCACCTTCCCTTCAACCCTTACACTACAACCACCTCCCCCTTCAACCCTTACCCTACCCCTGTAAACATCCGTGAGTGTTGCTGCTTGGTAATTAATTGTTGATTAGGGGCGGGAACCCCATCGATTATTAAAGGTCTATTATCGATTATCGATGATTGATTATCAGTGCACGGTGCGGTTTCTAGCGTAGACAATGAATATAAATATATAATAGTATTGTGATGAGTTGTTGACTTGTCCTGTTGGTTTTTCCCCTGGCATGACCTTGAACATGACCATGCCTGTTAATTAGGGGCGTTGTACAGTAAATCAAACCCGGACCTCTGTAGTTGTTATTGAGGAATCGTTGAATAACAAAATAAGCTACTATAAATAATCAATTTCACATCGATACGGGATATAAAAGGGGCACACTTCTTGGTCGGCTATTTATAAGCGTTTGTAGAGCGGATCAAGATGGACAAGTTACAGCAGTTGATAAATATTGTTGACACCGTGCAGACCTTAAAATTGAGTGATCTAATCGTCGACCAAAAGTACTCGGTGGATAGATTAAAAGCGGTCGATACAAAGTTCGGGAGACGCCTAATAGCCTATCTATATGGTGAGTTTTGTTTATTTTTACCCTGTTGTTTCGGTACTATAACAGATGAAGACGGGTGTGAGCTTAATAACGAAAAACTGTTATTTACCTGCGCTGGAGTAAAACCCGATTCAACCACCGATGTGAACTTTGAACGCGTTTAAGAGGCAAGGAGTTGGGTATCGGCAACGTATTGCACAGTAGACTTTACAAATCATCCAGAACTTTTAGAGGTCAGGTACGCTAAACATGTTTAGAAGCGGTTATATTAATTTAACTTTTGTGGGTCAGTGTGTGCTTATATGATGGCAGAAAATATTCACAGTGTGGATGTGAGCGATAGACATGTAATTTACAAAGTAGTGAACCACGACTGAGGTGTACCACAGGATCGAGGCTACAAAGAGTTCTGCGACTCTACCTTTCACACGATAAGACCCACTGAAGTACTACCCTACGTGAGAATCGAGGAGACCTATCTGTGTGATATGGAATTAGTAGTGTACAATTTTCTCAAAGGGGACGTTGTGGCCATGTTAACCATGCCTACAACATCACACTACCACAACCCACCAACACCCTTCACGACGCCGTCACCAGAGTACCCATCACCAGAGTCGTCTGTCTAGAGTACACAAATACCTAAATAATATTACTGCTTGTAATTTAATTGCTGATATCAATAAAAAAAATTATAGTAAGAATATTTTGTTGGTAATGTGACAAGTTCACACACGTTATTCAATATCTTGTGATAGTGTACCAGCATGGAGTGAGAGTTTAAAATAGCCTAGAATATGTTCAGCCTTTTGCGGTGGAAATGTTTGATCCCCTAACTCCTCTATCAGGCATGGATTCGATTTCAACCTCATCCCCTCTGATCCTGACAAAAACCTAAATAATATTTAAGGTAATGTGACAAGTTCACACATGGTATTCAATATCTTGTGATAGTGTATCCTCATTTGAGTGGAGAGAGAGTTGGAAATAGCCTAGAATATATTCAGCCTTTGACGGAGGAAATGTTTGAACCCCTAACTCTGCTACCAGGCATGGATTCGATTTCAACCTCCTCCCCGCTGGTCGTGACAAACACTTAAATAATATTGCTGCTTGTAAGGTGACAAGTTCACACACGTAATCTAAGCCACACGGTATTCTGAAGGTAGAGTTGGAAAATAACCTCAGCTTGATAGGTCAGTGTTCGAACTCCAACCTATCTAGTTCTTAATTTTTTATGTCAATAGTTATATATCTATCTATACGCCTATAAGGTGTCTATTTCTAAGCCACGCGGTATTCAATAATGAGCCCCACGTATGAGAACGGAAAATGTACACGCATTTTCACAAAGTGTGCAGGGGGCTAACATATAGAATGATCATTTGACAGAACGGGAATCAAACCCACATCGGCAGTGACGCCTTAGACTACGCTACCAGTGATACAGGTAAATTTACAAGTGTTATCTTTGTTGACCGCAGGTAAAGTAGCTATATGCGCTTAAGATAAGGTGTCAAGTTCATACACGTAAGTGTACCCGCAGGGAGAATATAGAAAACCTACTGGCGCTGATGAAGGAATCTATGGTGTGGATTTGTACAACACTCTTCTCTAGAAATGTATGGTCCTGTTCAGGATTTGAACCCTGCAGCCGTCGAGTGAGCTTTAAAACACTTGGTCAGGGGTGCTGGGGTGGGCCCCACTATAGACCATTTTGAGCGATCAACATTAACGTATCTAGGAGATGAACAGTTTATTGTGCTTAGCCCAAGAATCTCGATGTTGACCATGCGACAAAACTATAGTAGGAAGAACTGTTGTCAACAAGAGTTACTAACTTCTAAGTGTTGAAGAAACACTACGCCAAAGAATATAAACTCTGTTACCTAATACACTGCTCAGCGCACATTATGATATCTGGCTTTTAGGTGAAAGAATGTATGTTTGACTCTGGAGCACAGGACAGAACACACAAATCCTTTACAGGTAGTAGATGGCTGGGGTTCTAATCCCTGTGACGAATAAAGTCGACAAGCGCCGCTGATGATGTCCCCTGGGCATGTTGATTGCTAATTGATGATTAAAATAAATAGCCTAGAATATGTTAGGCTTTTGGTAGTAGAAATGTTTGAACCCTGATCTCCGCCAACCAAGAATGTGTTTAATATTTTAATGTTACGCAATACAAAAGAAGTGGAGTTAGACTATACTAATGATTGTTATAAAAACCAAAATCACATTCTCCCCTCAGAACTGTTGATTTCACGATTTCACCATTTCTTCACCTAGGCCACACTGTATTCTGGAGGGGAGGTGGAAAATAGCCTAAGGTTGATAGGCCAGTGTTCGAAATCCAATCTATATAGTTTTAAAAATTTATCATCAGCTATCTATCTAAGGTGTCTAGTTCACCTAAACAGATGCATGATAGCGTACCCGCATATGCATGGAGGGAGAGTTGGTGTTCAAACAAGCATACAGGCAGTGCCCTGCTTAGGTACTGTGAAACATCCCTAGAATATTTTGGAGATGGCAACATTGCTTTACATAATGTTTGAGACGGGGCAGGAGAGAGAGAGGGTGTAGACGTTAAAACACAAACATAACAGTTTTTTACAATATTTATTTACAATAAAAATATATATTTAGATAGTGGCCTCTATACTAAAGATGATTTGATATGTAAAATAAAATAAATATTGGACTAGAAAAAATAGTAATCAGGTAGGTGGAGGATGGTATTGGCAACTAAAAAAAATATCCTGGGTGCATAAAATAAATCTTATAAAAATGGTATGTCGGTGGAACTCTCTAGAGTAAAAGGTTATTATTCAGCCCGTCTAAATGATCACCTTTTTGTCATGGCGAGTGCGTTTACAATGACTCTGATATCCAAAAGACAAAGTTTTATAATCATCAATTATCCGACGTGTGGTGTAAACAGGCCTGTAGACTTTACTCTGCAAAACGGTACATACAGTCGAAAGACCTTTTATTGCAATTTTGTGCGGTATCTGTATGTATCTTTCCGCGGCCTGTTCAGTGACCATCGCTTTCAAAACGTAAAAATTAACATTGTTCCAGTTGCCGTAGTTTATGGTGATCACGCGAACCTTGCACACCGTTTTTGTTTGGCAGCGTCACCACCGACACAAACTCGGTACGCGTAATTCTTGGGACCGCCAGATACAAAGGCGATAATATAGCTTCCCGGACCGTAATCCTAAGTTCGTCAGTGAGGTCACCTAAAAAGTCTCCGGTCGGTGGACTTTAATCACCGGGGCGATCCGTGAATAGAACGGTATCAGTATAGTGATACAAAACGCTGTCCCCCAATTGTTCAAGAATGCTGTATAGGTGCAACCTAGCCATAGCAATAGTGTAGCATGCCACCTCCACTTTCCTATTAGGACTAGGGTGCAACGCGTCACGCGTATCCTTGTAATTGAGGAATATAACCTCATCATTTACGCCTATGACACTTTCCACGGTGATGTACGGATCCGTCAGGTACTTGTGGATGTCCTGATAGTCATTGACAACGGCTACATGTAGTAAATAGGGTATTTGCCCCAACTTTCCACATAGCGAATTTAAAAATAGATTAGCCAGTGTGTGGAGACCGGGATTTTAACAAACTGAGTAGAAATCGAGTTTTACCCCATACTTTTCCTCATAATTTTGAATATATTCTAACTTTTCCTCTTTTGAGGTGCACTACTCTAGGCAACCACTGGCTTCTTGTTTAATTCTCAAAAATGGATCAATGCACCCATGAAAATGGCCGTCAGAACGTGTCTGACGGTCGTAAACAGATATGTTGTACTCCCACACTTCGTGTACTGCTTCAACGGTGTAGACTTTTTCAACGGCTGTCTGGATCTCATCAATCACCCAGACGCCTGTCAACCAAAGATCTTTTTTGTCGTTGTGCTGACACACACCTTGATTTTCCTCCTCCCCGCATTTCCTGCACAAGATGAACATTAACTTGTCGTGCATCCGTGTAGGCACCACAGGCATGAATAAATCCCGCGGAGGCGTCACTTTAACTTTAGCTAAGCCTTCTACTTTATATATAGGTGGACAATTTAGATCCAAGTGAATTTTGGGGGGGCCGACGGGGTATTTTTTTATACTTGCAAACGAAACGATACAACGAACACACATCCAAGTACTTGATCATCTCAAGGTCTACTTCATGGAAGAGTTTGATACAATATGTACGCCCGCCAAAGAATGCATCCCTATCGCTGATGGGCTCCTTGGTATACACCTCGTGCCGGAGTACAAATTGCTTCAAGTCTTTGTCTGTGCGTTTCATTGCATTTAAAGTACACACCCACATCTCTACGGTCGTGTATCTGGCGTTCTTAAATTTTTCCAAACAAGCAATGGTCGCGTCATAGCTTGTCACCATGGTCTCTTGGCGGCTGTTTTTGATATAAGTGGTGCTGTTAGAGTAGAAGACAGGTTACCCGTGCCAATAGCAGCCCCAGAACGGAAATACGGTGGTGGTATCTCTAACTTTAACAACGCCGTTTACACGTCACCCTAACACATATTCCTCGTTGCCGTTACCCGTATGAAGTATAGATACACCACGTTGGTGATCCTCCTAGAAAGCCATTGTTCAGCGACGAGCGACTGTTGGTCTGCGCACCGGTAGCCACCGTTAGGGTTTATCGTACACACCTCTCTGAAAGGCTCAACCTTCAATTTCTCCACGAGCATGTCTCTAAACTTCAGACCATACAATATAGTTCCAAATCGCGGTTAAAATCAAAGATATAATTTTCTTTGACCAACGCGTCATACCATTTCTCAAAGTGCTCCTTTCCCTCGGCAGACATCTCACCGACGCCGTAGTCCTCCTTTGGCGGCAAGGGACCCCTATACCCGCGTTTTCTTTTTTATTGACAAAATGTGGGAAATGTCCCTTGGCCAAAGACACGTCCAAGCCGAAAGTTTTTGGCAACTTGGACAACGACATCGGGATAAAGTTCAGCGAGTCAATAAAGTGGAGCGTTGGGCCGTACACCCATGGACATGATTTTCTCAACGTTCATTATTAGATATGGAGTCCATTTTGACCCTACATCATGTACTTTAAAATGAAATTGCCATTATAGGCTTTTCATTATGCCCTAGGAGGGTGATATCTTTAAATTTTGACGCTTTACTCTGCTCTAAAAACAAAAAATTGGGCTATTGTGGTATCACCCCTGAATGTGAGAGTCCCATCGCCCCCACATTCTGTGCTATGATGCTCTTTTGCATCTGTATGAATGCAGGCCTTGCAACACGTCTGCACGATATATAGGATAGCTTCGTGCGAGTACGTGCCGGCCGTACCTTGAAGAAGAGTATCTTGTCTGCATTCAAAATCATAGAATACAAACATGAAATTACTCTTTTCCAGTGAAGGCTTAGATGGGGCCTTCTTAATATAACATAAATGGCCAAAAGGACGATGGGTCTCACATACTCTACAAAATATTTCATAACACCTGTGTGAATAATTTGATCTTTCCAAACTGAAAAATTGCCCGCATACCTCGCAAACCTTTTTGACATCAAAGATCGACATGTGACCCCTACAAAAACCGGGATGTTTATGGTTATGAAAACACGTCTGGGTTGTGAACCAACGCCCGCAGTATTTAGAGGCCACAAATCGGCCTCCACTACAAACCGCTTTAGCGTAGCACTTTTGCACGCGGATTCGCATTTGTGTTTGTTCTTATTACTGAACGGCAAACGGCACTCACGGAAAAAGTACCAGCACCTAAATGCGGCTGTCAAGTATGTTTTGACGTCAAAATTGTTTTTCGTGTCGTCGTGAAAATACAAATCAAGTTTGCCCTTAAAGGACGGTTTGGGAGGGGCAGGCCCTTCGTATAGGACCTGTCTCCCCCGACGTTCCCTGAACACCATGGTTTTATATTCGGAGAGGTATGTTTGAAATTGTTTCAGTTCAGTTATTCCACCACCTTTCAAAAGATTCACATGGGCATCACAGCAAAGTTCCTCTGCTTCGTATTTTTGAATTTGACTGCCCTGTTTAATCTGTTTAACGGTGTTCACGTCCATGCATCCTGGCGATGCGGCTGCCATGGTTGTAGGTGTGGCGCCATTTTCATCATACATTTCAACTATAACACCCAAAAATGTCTTGACGTGGATTCTAACTGTTTAAAATAGCACATGACTTGGTGTTGATTCTAAATATTTAAAAAATAATGCTTAAGCAATGTGTTTGATATCAATTACAAACTGACCTATACCAAACCAACATTATTAACCGTGTCAGAAATAGAACCTTGTACAAGTGAACATGCACTCAAAAGTCCTGTCCACTGGCTTATAATGTATTAAACCAACATTTTTAATCGCATCGGGAATTGAAACCAATACAAGCCATCAGGCAACCACAAACGCTGTCCACGCTAACGGCTCAAAACACTTTCAGCCCTTCTCCCACAACCCCGTTATCCCTTCCTATCGAAGACGGTCTATAGTTTTTTCATTCTCAGATAATATTGAAAACAGTTTATATTTCCTTGGCAACCTTGAGTGGAAAAACATGTTTACTCTTATTGGACCGCCGTCATGTAACCCATAGTCACAGATTCTTGTAGGAACCGTAGGGTGAGATATAGAATTTCATTAAAATCACGTAATTTTTTTAGTTAGCAAGTTATTCCTGCACAAGAATAATTCAAAGACACGGTAGAAGTTCGAAAGTACGTATACAACGCTAGTGTTGTAAAAAAAAGAGTCGGTACATCACATTTGGGATTCGAACTCCCCGTCTTTGGTATTCCATTGTATACCGAGAGTGACGCCTCAAACCCTACAACCACCTAAACGGGTGCATTGCGACATTCATTTCCTCTAACCGGTATAAGTGAATGCGTGAATAGTGTTCCTGAATGACTTGGGAGGTTAACGTTCAAACCCGACCGGCTTAAATTAGCTGATATAACTCATCTAGGAAAATGATAGAAGTTAAGTTAACTTTACCCTCCTAATCTTGTAGACTCATTCCATTGTGTAAGAGGTATCAGTCAGAATCGTCTTGTGCAATTTGTCGGTGATGAAGAGATTGAGGTTTGAATCACAGATGGGTGTATTGAGGTATTTATCCTCACGAAAATGCAAGCACACATTCTATAAACAAGCAGTTTATTCAGATGGGTAATATGAAATACATAACCTTCTTTTTACGCGTTAGAGACCAGCTTCGATGACCACATAGTATACGACGTCACTCTCACATTTGATTATACTGCCGATGACAGGGAGATTGTGGTTCCAATTCCGGTTGGGTGTACTGAGTATGGATTTTGCTAAATGGTATTTTCACTCTCCTTCCACGAAACTGTTGGCACACTTCCTCTAAATATAACCTTTATTTTTCCTAACTCATTATAATAATTAGTACATATGCGTATAACCTGAACAGGTTGTAAGACGCAGTGATGATGTATATATAATCTTAAGAAAGTGAAATAAAGAACTATCAGAATTAATTTGTAAGGTTACGCCCATCACATATTCATACTTCAAGCCATGTGATTTCTAGTACAAATAAAAGTTCTGCCAGAATCACATATTCATACGTCAAGTCAGGGACGGTTGTGAAGGAACCCGAGTTCGATTCCCAGACATAGATGAAAATGTATGTTTAAACATACGCCAAACCATGTGTGCCGTCTGCGTCCCACCGTGAGGTATAGTTGGAAGGTGTGCCACTATACGGCACGGCACCCACTCTGAGGAGAGGTCATAGAGGAGAGGATAAAGACAATGAATTTGGGGTTGAGGTACGCGACGGACGATGAGAGAGATGAAAAAGATTTTACTGTGTAACGTGTTAATATAGTTGATACGTGGATTCGAGTGTAACTGCCCAATTTAAGTTAAAATAAAGCATTGTGAATTATGACGAAGTTTGCTTTCTTTGTTTTGATTGCCAGAGAAAACGTTACCCAGTCACGTAAAATAAGAATTAGGGCGTGTTTACTAGTGACGCATTGGTAATTTGGGGTATCGGGGAAATGAACCCAGTGGTAACAAAAAAAAATGGTACAACAGATGGTAGCAGAGCGTTGTTTGAGTGACAAAATGGCAATGAGAATATCCAGAAATATTTAAAGTATTTAATTTCATGAGTGAAGTGATGGAATACTCGCGGAGGGAAGATCACCGACAGCCTACAGTCCGAGAATCAACAATGAGCACCTCAACGGTGGATGTCAAATGACGTCCAGACTGACCACACAAATAAACAACAAAGAACGATAGCAACAATCAGCTGGGACAAGAAAGTTTGGACTGGAGAATGGTCAGTAGATTGACTCGCTGTGCAAGGGTCTTGGAGCGTTTTAAAACTCGCCAGGTATTCAGGGATGCCAGAGGGTGACCCTCTTCAAAAAAGTTAAGTACACTCATATCCAAACATTATTAGTGTAGTTATTTTGGTAAATAGGGAGAAGAGAAGTACTAATTTTAATAGTATCGCTTCCAGTACTATTTGATTGTGAACTGGATCGACCTTTTGGACTACTGTGTGCTAAGAGACAGTTCCTGGAAAAACATTTTCATAACTGTGGTAAATGGTTGGTGTAGTTGACCCAGTAGGGCAGAGGTCGTGATGGTGTGACCATGGATATATTGTGTAGAAGTTCGCTTTTGAAGAAGAGATCGACATAGATGTTAACAAGGTCAATGTTTTTTGAACACACATACCATGTCGTCATAAGACAGAACAACTTAAGGTTTGCAGAGCAATTAGGGTAGTGTCGGACGGGTCAGCTGTTGTTAAAAGAACATATCAAAAGAGAACATTCGTAAAAACAACGTGAACAAGACGGTTATTGGTAATTGTATGAGTGATTCCACTCCGCACTGAATGCAAAAGGTTACATTTTATCTAGATTAGTCCTTCAAACCGGGCGCTGACTAAATAAACCTATGTTGTTAGTGCTCAAAATCGATTTACTAAATAATTATGCTTTCTCGCGATTTAAAGAAGTGATAGCTACACACTAGACAGAGTTGGAACATATTGGTAATTGTGCAGAATCATCTTCTACAAAGTCTCATTGAAGAGCAAACATTGGACCTATACTCTAAAACTAAGTTTGATTTTGTTTACCTTTAAACTTATAATATAATTTGTGGGACTTGGGTATCAAAGGATGATGAAAATATTTAAGGGGTTTCATAAATTAGAGTACTCTTGTCTAATAAACTAAGTAGATTGGGATTTTGTTGTCAACATTAGGTGGGGTTCTGTTTATCAGGGGGAACTTTGGGATTTTAATGGATCGGTCGCAAATAGAATAAGTTTTGGTCTCTTTTATGTTAAGTCAATATTGTTTTCCCCCTATAATTAAGTATATTATTTCGTACTTTAAGGGATTCCATGTATAATATTAGATGGTTAATGACACTCCTTTATCAACAAATATCTAGTTTGGACATTGTTTACATTGAGTTTCGTCAACCCTTTCGACGTATTCAAGGAACTTTGATTAGTTTACAATACGTTTGGAGGTCAAACTACGTGTACTATCATGTCAAAATTGTTATTCCGTCATAGTCTATTATATTATTATGTACTTTAAGGGATTACATGTATAATATTAGATTGTTAGTAACTCTCTTCTATCAATAAATGTTTAGTTTGGACATTGTTTACATAGAATTACGTGGACCCTCTCGACATATTCAAGGAACTTTGATTAGTTTACAACGCATTTGGAAGTCAAACTACGTGTACTGTCATGTCAATATTGTTATTCCGTCATAGTCTATTATATTATTATATACTTTAAGGGATTCCATGTATAATACTAGATTGTTAGCTACTATCTTTTATCAACAAATGTTTAGTTTGGACATCGTTTACATTGAGTTACGTGGACCCTCTCGACATATTCAAGGACCAACTTTGATTAGTTTACAACACGTTTGGAGGTCAAACTACGTGTACTTTCATGTCAAGATTGTTATTTTGTCATAGTCTAGTATATTATTATGTACTTTAAGGTATTTCATGTATAATATTAGCTCGTTAGTGGCTCTCTTTTATAATCAAATATCTAGTTTGGACATTATTTACGTTGAGTTCCGTGGATCTTTTCAACGTATTCAAGGAACTTTGATAAAATTCAGCACGTTTGTTTAGCAAACTGGGTATATTGGGATTTGGTTATTAACTTTAGGTTAAACTCTGTTTGTTATGGATAACTTTTCTTGGACATTAGCCATTTCGGATTGGCATAGCAGATTAAAATTTGTTTTCTATACTTTATGTTACATCAGTATAATCTCGTCATTGTGCGATATATACACATAAACTTCCGAACTTTGGGGTATTTTACGTATAATGCGTTAGAATGTTAAGAGGTAATTACGTCAGTGATGTGTGGTTTATAAATCCTGTACATTGTATATCGAGTGAAGTTACATACCCTACCCAAAGAACTTTGATAACTTACAGGACACTTTTGCTAAACTAAGCGTTCTAAGTTTTATGATAAAGGATGGAGCTCGGGGTATAAGATGAGACTTTATTAATGTTTGAGGATCTTAAAATTGTTCTTATGGAAAGGGTTGCCGAGAGTCCAAGAGTGGGTGGAATGGCTCACACTTGTTTGCGTTCAAGGAACCAAAGGGCACAATGTGCCTGCCGGGAAGTTAGAGGGATAACCTTTTGCGTGGCGTGAGAGTCAGAATGGGAGAAACTTCTACGGTCACCCTATTGGATACAGGAGCGGCAGATAATATACTTTCTGGAGAATTCTACCACAAGCTCCAAGAGAACGTGTTATTAAAGGGAGTGTACAGGTGTAAATTAACATGTATATTAGCCAATGGACAACCCTTAAAGATCGAAGAAAAGGCCAAAGTATCGATGGGGATAGGATCGTTTACGTGGACTGCCTGATCTTTGATATCTCCCTCATTAGTCACAGATGCCATCTTAGGGTAGAAATTCATAGGGAATTTGGGACTGAAGATAGATGTTCGCGAAGAGGAGATGACGTTCCCGTTTGCGACAGGAATCGTAGTACTATTAGAGATAATAGGTGACTTGGGAGAGAGGGCAGTTATTATGGTGGGCGAATTGCCGAAGGTGAAATCGGAGATTCTAATGGAAGAATTTTCGGACGTATTGACGAGTATGTTTGGGCGTACTGACAAAATGAAACACTCGATTGAACTAAACGATTCGACACCGGGGAGATCCAAACATTATTACTATGCGCCTCCCAAGTTGCAGATATTAAAAGACCACATAAAATCTTTAGAACAGAAGGGTATAATACGACGCTCCAGCAGTCCCTACGCTTCTCCTTGATTTATGATTTCTAAAGAAAATAAGGAGGAACGATTAATTATACACTACAGAAAGTTAAATCAGAAGATTAAATATGAGGTGACACCAATGCCCACCATAGAGATGGCGTTGCAGTTCTCGGGTGGGGCCTCAGTGTACACAATTATCGATCTTAATAAGGCATATTACCAGATTCCACTGTCCGAAGAGACCAGACCATTGGCTGCCTTCATTTCGCAGGTTGGGTTGTACAAGTTTAACGTCCTACCGTTATGTTTAGCCACCGGGGACCAAATACTCACACGACTATTGAACAACATTTTTGGGGAAATACAGCACGTTTTTTTGTTCAACTATTTAGATGACCTCGTGGTATACTCTAAAAATAGGCAAGAACATGTGGAACACGGGATAGAAGTGCTCACTAGGCTCCGAAATCAAGGTTAACGGTGAATCCCGAAAGAAATACGATTCACGGTATCATAGATTGATTTTTTGGGACACCGTATCTCTTCAAAGGGGTTGTCTATTAGCCCAGAGAGGACCCGAGCGATTCGAGAGTTCCCTTTACCCAAAATGGTACGCAAATTAGCCCAGTTCCTAGCAATGGTAGGATTTTATGGACGGTTTATTCCCAACCTTTCGTCGAAAGCAGGGGTGCTGTACGAGCTCAAAAAGACTGGAAACCCTCTCAGATGGTCATAAACCAGCAAGAAAGCCTTCCGTAACCTTTAAGAGGACCTTATAACCCCACCGGTCTTGAAGATGGCGGATTACAAACAGGGGTTCATATTACAGACGGACGCATCGTCAATTGGCTTGGGAGCGGTGTTGGCCCAGAGATAAGCAGGAGGTTTGCGGCCGGTAGATTATGCCAGTAGGGTATTACAAAGTCATGAGAAGAACTATCCTACATATGAGCTGGAAGCTCTGGCAGTAGTGTCCGGGACGAACAAATTCCGAGCGTATCTGGAACATAACCAGTTCGAACTACATTGTGACAATCAAGCACTGTCATGGCTACTGAATTACCCCAGACAGACAGGGAAAATTGGGAGATGGATAGAGAGACTGACCTCCCTACGGTTCGAAGTAGTCTACATCCCGGGAAAGGATAATTGCGTTCCTGATAGCTTGTATCGGATGTTTGAAGAAGGTGAGATTGGAACCACGAAAGGAGAAACAGGAGACCTGGTTTCTCTGGGAATATTGGGACAAATGCCAGAGATCTTTTCGTCCATTAGGTTAGCATAAAAAAGGTAACGCGTTCTGGGTAAGGTTTGTAGGGATCTTTCTGAAGGAAAATCTGTGGCTAAATTTAAAATGCAAAAAGGACTTCTATTGACTAAACCCTCAGGAAAGGCGGGTTGGGAGGTCACTGTTCCGGAAATACATATCGACGTCGCGATAAGGTATATTCACGAATTTCCCCTGGGAGGACATTTGGGGATGGCGAAAACTCTTGCAAAAATAGGAAAGATGTTCTATTGGGAACGTATGAACCAGGATATAAGAGAACGTGTAAGTAGTTGCAGGACGTGTACCCGTGGTAAACAAGCCCAGATGACAAGATACGTTGCGTCCTGCTCGGAGGTAACAAACTTCCCAATGCACAGATTGTTTATTGATATCTTTGGACCTCTAACCCGGTCGAAAGTGGGATATACGTATATTTTGACAACGATAAACAGATTTACCAAGTACGTTTGTATGATGCCCGCTAGGAGAGCGATGGCGGAGGCAGCAGTGAAACTACTGGATGAAAACATCATCCGTAATTTTGGGCTACCTTGTACTATAGTATCCGACAACGGGAATCAGTTCTGGTCGGGAGCCTTTAGGGATATGTGCTTCACGAAGGCACACGTCATATTACTACTTCTCCTTACTATCCCAACCCGTCCCAAGCGGAAAGGTTTCACCGGAACCTGAAAAACGTGCTCATAGCATATCATCACGCAAATCATAGAAATTGGGATACGAACCTGACGTGGCTACAACTCGTATTCAACACAGCTGACACATGTGAGCCATGGAAGAACCCCATTTGAGCTCTTACTTGGGTATGAGCCATTACAACCAATCAATCTCCAGTGGGAGATATTCCCGAAAGACTGGGACGAGAAGCCCGCCCAGTCGTCTAAAAAGGGCCCATGATACTGTATCCTGACGGCACAACAGAGGTAGGGAACCAGTCCCGTACAATTTAGGGGATTGGGTGGTTTGGAAGATGCATAACATAAGCCAGGCGGGAGAAGGAGTTATCACTAAACTAGACTATAGGTGGTCCGCTCCGGCTATTGTTGAACGGTTCTTGACACCTGTTACGGTGAAGTTAAAGGAGCTAGAGTCGGATTGACTCGCACGGAAATCTCACGTTAGCCAATTGAAACTGTACCACGGACCAGTAGAATCGGGAGGAGTGACAGAGGGTTCCTCGGACTAGGGGTTACCCCGGCTGATTTGTATAACTTATGAATTTTAATATGTTTTGACTTGTTTTGTTTACGTTGGTCCGTTGACGTGTTTGGTTGAAACGGGTCAATGTTGTAATTAGTTTTAAGGTTTAATCTGTAAGTTTTCATATGTATTTGCGATTATAGATTTGTGTATTTAGGTGATCACCTGAAATATTCTTTGTGTTTTCTGTTAGAGTTTGAATTCTATGTATTTATATGGATTTAAGTATATTTTGTGATATTTGCCTTTTGATTATATATTGAAGATTTTCTTTGTAAAAGGGAAGGGAGTGTGTGCCGTCTGCGTCACACTGTGAGGTTTGGTTGGAAGGGGTTCCGCTAGGCGGCATGGCACTCACTCTGTGGAGAGGTCCGAGAGGAGAGGATAAGACAGTGAAGTCGGGGTTGAGGTTCGCGACGGATGATGAGAGAGATGAAAAATATTGTACTTTGTAACTTGTTGATATAGTTGATACGTGAATTCGAGTTTAACTGCCCACTTTAAGTTAGAAAAAATCATGGTGAATTATGACGGGGTTTGCTTTCTTTTGTTTTGATTGCCAGAGCGAAACGTTACCCAGTCACGTAAAATAAGAATTATGGCGTGTTTACCAGTGACGCATGGGTAATTTGGGGTATCGGGGAAATGTACCCAGTGGTAACAAGAAAAATTGGTACACATGTGATATACTGACGATATTTTAAACAACCATAAACCCTGTCCAATGGCTTATAATTTATTAAACTAACATTTTTAACCGCGTCGGTAATTTAAACCAGTACAAGTGAATAGACAGACACAAACTCTGTCCACTGGCCTATAATTTATCAAAATAAAATTTTTAATCGTTTCAGGAAAATAACCTTGTACAAGTGAACAGGCATCCACAAGTCCGGTCCCCCATGGCTTATTATTTATTAAATCAACATTTTTAACCACGTCGGTAATTTAACCCTGTGCAAGCGAACAGGCAAACACAGCCCCCTCTCTACCCCCCCCCCAGATGCTGCCTGATAAGTAAACGTATAGAGAATTTGACCCTGTACCAATATAAATGCTATTAACGAGTTAAGCTTACATTGCAAACAACAATCATATTTTTCTCTCTGTAGCGAGGAGGTGAAATAATCTGTCTATTTATAAACGATTGTCTATAGTATTATTTCAGTGAGATGTTACTCACATATTAGGCGATCTATCAGTTCGAGTTCGGCCAAATTATCGTTATACCCCTCGGGGATGACGGCCGTGATTGCTTGAGACCCTAGCGGTGCTTGCATACCATCCTGGGTGTCCGGGGGACATATTAGACGATCTAACGGGTTGTTATAAGCCCCGAACGAGTCTTCGATCTCCGGGGTTTGCGCTCGCACACCATCAGATGACCCCTCGGCCTTTGGGGGTGGTGGCACGTCCCTCAACCCAAAATTCTGAAATTAAATTAGTACATACTAACTACTATCACGGTGGGGGGTAAAAAATACAATTAAACACTTCCAAAATATATCGTGGGGCCTCTAATTAACCATGGACCAGTCGTTTTCTGCCAAGAAAATCCCTACCTCTGTAAATAGTGCCAAAGGTTCCGGACTATCGGGCGCCACCATGGCTCCAGGTGCCAGGGTGCCTCTTCTAAAAAAAGAGCAAATACCTCTGTACAGCAAAAATGTAATAAGTAAATTAGTTACCATTAAAAACATACAAAGCGCTTTAAAACATACCTGAATTTAGCCAATTTTCCTGCGCATCAAAACTCATCATGATGTTTTTTGTTGCAAACACAAATTTAAATTACCGACTGTGATAATTTTGATGTCTATTTATACTCTTTCGCTTTGTTAATCCACGTTTCCTCAATAACAACTACAGAGGGCAGGGTTTGATTTACCATACAACGCCCCTTATCGACAATTAATTAACAATCAACAGGCATGGTCATGCACGGAAGAAAACCAACAGGACAGAGCTTTGTCACAAAAACATTGTAAGATAACATATTCTAAATTATCGCCAGCGATATTGTTCTAGATTCTATAGTCCCCGCTAAGGATGTAGGGAAGGGGGTGGGAAGACTACGCTATAAGCCTTCTCAATCCTCGATAATCGATAATCGACCATTATTAATCGATGGTGTTCCCGCCCCTAATCGACGATTAATTACCAAGCAGCAACATTGACGGATGTTTACAGGGGTAGGGTAAGGGTTGAAGGGGAATGTGGTTGTAGTGGAAGGGTTGAAGGGGAAGGTGGTTGTAGGGGGAAAAGTGTTTTGAGCTGTTAGCGGAAGCGGGACGAGTTGTAGTTGAAAGGTTGAATGGGGGGAGGTGGTTGCAGGGAGGAGTCGTGTTTTGAGCCTAGGGACGAGGTTGTAAGGGAAGGGTTGAAGGGGAGGGATGTTTTGACCTGGGATGTGGTTGTAGGGGAAGGGTTGAAGGGGTTATGTTTGTAGGGGATGGGGTGTTTTGAGCCGAGGGACGGTGCTGTGGGG